>ML819694.1:0-10520 GCA_009831015.1 Picea engelmannii | reverse complement strand
AATGGAGGGTAGGGGGTTTGAACCTAGAACCTCCCATCCATTTTATTGCCAAAAACCCACTTTGCCCAAAATTTTAAAATTTTAATTTTTGGGGGCTGGTTGGTCACCCATCCACCACCTGGGTGCCACCACCACCCCGTCACGAACAGTTCTACAACTCATTCTCTTCCCCCAAAATCCCGAGCTCAACCTCCATTCTCCATCCCTCTCCATACCCAAGATCCTCCTCTCCCCTGCACGCAAACACCACCTCGACACCTCCTCAACCTCCACCTCCATGCTTCTCCCTCTTCCATGCAGACACCTCTCCACTACCCACCCATTCCCAATCCCTTCTCCTTTTCCATGTGTCCATTCCTTCCACCTCCTCCTAGATGCCACCTCTCTCCTCCCTCTATGCGCACACTCCAAACCCCCTACCTCCACCTCTGCTCCCTCCCTTTGTGCACGCACCATCCCTGTCTCTACCACGCCTCTGCCCTTCCCCCTTTCTCTACTCAGCCTGATGCTCCCTCTTCCCAGCCACTCACCTCCCCAAAACTGTAGTGCCACCTCGACCTCTCACCCATTCCCAATCCCCACTCCACCATACCTCCCTTTTTCATGTGTGCGCTCTCACAGCCGTTGTGCCCATTCCCCAACCCTTTCCCATTCTCCCCTACCCTCATCCTCTACACACAAACCCAACACACGTCCTCCCCCACCTCCACACACAACCATTATCCTTGCTCTCTCCTCCCTCTACACATGCACAAAACCACTCCACCCAGCCACCAACCACACCTCCCAAACCACCCATCCGTGGGCTCCTTTTGAATCTTGGTTTGGTCATATGGGCGAATAGGGGCAGATGGGTAGGGGGGGTTTGAAAATAATTTTAAATTTAAATTTTGATTATAGTTTAAATGTTGTTTAAAATTTTAGTTTAATTTTATTTTTGTTTTTAATTTTATATTATATTAAATTTTCAATTTTAGTTTAGTTATAAATATATATATTATATATTATATATATTTGTAATTAAAATTATTTTTTAAGATTTTATAATGTTTGATTAAAATATATAAAAAAATTTAAATAAAATTTAAAATGGGTTTTGAACTATATGTTAAAAATTTAATCCCCCCCCCCCTTAAGGGTCATTGGCATTTTTAATGCTATAACTTCACCATACAGAGGTGGATTTTCACCTGTGAATAGTCGAAACGACTGGGGCGAAGTCTAGAATATATCCATGGCATTCACCTCATAAAATGAAACCCAAATTTTCAGTTATATGTCCTAGAGTGACAAGAACCCATTCTTGTCCCAACAAGCATGCGTGAGGAAGAGGCCTAATTGGGGGCCTCCGAGGCCAAATTGGGCTAGGTGAGGAAAATCCATTTCAGCTACATGTATGCACGCCTGTAGCAACCTGTCAATTCTGGTGTCTAGCCTAGAATTGTGCCCCAACTTCAAGTTTTTTTCCCTGATCAGTCTCCTGAACGGTTCAATCCGCATACCTTCCCAGGAGCATATCTTACTCATCCAGAGTTGGATTTGCGTCAAACAAAAGACAACGGAAATATAGAGGACATAGATACATCATGTGCATAATAAAGAAAAAATTTGTAGCTTTTTGGTAGAAGGGAAGAGCCTCTCAAGATTCAGGTCCAAGGGGTTTGTTCACCAAAACAAGCCAAAATCAAAGCCATGCTTCAACCAGCTCACAGGGAAACTTATAGGTACAAAGGGGGGGTATAATCAGGTCTAAAAAGTTCCTGAACATCGGGAATTTACTTACTTACAATTACCAAATACCAAAGGCCCCTTGCCCTCCTAAGCAACTCAACGAATTCCCCACACATTGGGGCTTCATCCCGGTGAATATGGAAGCCATGGATGGCTGGGAATTGTCCTAAACCACCTCACCTACAACTGCAAAACATGGCAGTAGTCAAGGATCCTTTGAGATGACACAAATCCCAAGGAAAATGGTGATGTGGCATATCAATCTTTGTCATTTTATGAAAAATGACTTTTTGTAATATGAACTCTCACATGATTTAATTTTTGGCATGTATTACTATGTAATTGAAGGGTCAAGTGAAATATGATTTGATCCTCTTTTGGATAAGGTTCTCTTTAGGATAAGATTCCCTTTTTGGATAAGATACCTTTAGGATAAGGTTACTTTTTGTAAAAATACAGAAGTAATTTATGATTGGTCCACTTGTCACTTTTCCAAAAGTGACAAGTGTCTTGTGACCTAACCCTAAGCCTTCACCTCTCCTTTGTAAATAAGAGGGTTGGCATTGTAAAAAGGGAGGATGAATATAGTAACAAAGCTCTGTTGAAATTTCCAAGACTCTTTGTGTTTGTCATACTTGTTAGATTTTAGTTGTTGGATGTGTCACTTGTTGGTTAAGGGTTGAGGGGTAGGGGTAAATGCTTGTTATGTTAGATATCTTTAGGAGGGATTGGTTAGCTAGGTGTTTGTTGTTGCTTCCTTGGGTTTAAATTTCTTACTTTCATCTTCTAACAACTTGGTTTAATTTGTTTAATGTGTTTTAGTGCATATTTTCTGAAGTATTCAATTGTTTTCAACCTTAGCTAGTGGTTGGGAGTCCTAGGTACCCTTAGGAGAATGCTTAAATAGACCTCTTAGTTGGTTGTCCATACTTGTTTTCTTTATCTTTTCATTCATGTATATTTTTGTTATTTTTTCTTACCATTAACTTTTTTGTCCCAAATAGGAAAATTGGTCATTTTGGTCAATTTCCACCCATGGGACAACCATCTTAGTTGATTGTTATATACTTCTTATGTGTAAATTTATGTTATATTTATTTCAGTTTTTTCATGCGTAAATACTAAAATTTCTTTATTTGCCCGCAACGATACAACTGGTCACCCACTCTGCTTCTCTTAAGCGGTCGGGGACCACCTAGAGACCTATTTGAGGCAAAGGGGCTAGCAGGATAGCGAATAAAAACAAACATTTTGATCGATAAATCTACCCAATCACTCTCATATTCACTTTACTTATCACTTGCACTCACTCCAAAAATTTTGGTACACATACCAATGTTTATACGTTTGATTTGTGTAGATTGTTTGAATAACTCACTTGTGAATTCATGTTAAAAATCTGATTTATACTTGTGTAGATAACCATCACACTTTTTATATTTCAAAAACTAAATTTTCAATCCCCATACAAAGAGTTAGTTGGGGCTTTCAGGCATATGGCGGCTTTGCTGCTCGCAAAGATCCTCAACCCATTCCTTTGGGTTGAATGGTGTAATTGTCATGTTGTAATTATCTAATCTTGCTATATTTTCATTATATCACTTTTCTCTCACCAATCTATAGGTGGTTTCTCCTAAAGGGGCCATGCAATATTAGTAAGCTAAATACATGCAAAACGCTGCAAAAAAAAAAAAAAAAAACTTGAAAACAATTCAGGGGTCCGCCCCATACATTGAAAACAAAAACTTATACTATTTAGATATTTACATATACATATTATTTAGCCGTGACATATTTGTCACTTAACTATTTACTGGTTTTATGTATATAGCTTTAAATAGATTTCAAATTTAGTAACCAGGAGGCACGCTTGTGAAAGCAAGACGTGACCTCACAACGTGGATGGCCTGGTATTTCATTTTATGCAATTTCAATTTTGTAGGATATTAAGAGTCAAAGCCATGGAGTCTGCATGAGGAGCCCCTCAAAATTTGTCTAGCTAGTACAAGTCGAGTGGTCTTTCCTTAGTACTACACGGTCAAGGATTTTATTAGCTTAGCTTGGTTGGAATACTACACTACTTGAGTAAGCTCAGCAAAAACCCTCTTTAGGGGGGTCACGAGCCTCTTCCTTTTCGCAGATATCATTGTTCCATTCAAGCGGCTTTAAGAGCCCGAAAGCTCTAGTGACGAGAAGTGGCTAATCCCTGCTTCTCCAAACTGTATGGGGCACTCTTCAACCTAACCACTGTGGTCTGCTAGGACTACTCTTCTTATACTAGTTGGTACAGTTCTAGGATGTGTTTTCCTGATCGAGATAACCTTCAAAACATTGTGGTGGCCAAGGCATGTGATAAAAACTAAAAATCGACCAATAAAATAGTTTTAAAGTCAACCTTTTGTCAGTCCACCTTTTCACTCACGAACCAAAATTGAAGTTGTGAATACTTTCCCTTATATCATAGTTGTAATAGCTTGTAACAAGGTTGTTCATCCACTTTTACAACCCACTTTTGATTTAACAACCTTCTAGGATCACTTCCTGGGTCACCCCGAGGGGTATCAAGCCATTCTAAGCTTGTTTCTCTATCTTGAAATCTTCGAACAGCTTGTTGTTCGCAATTTATATCCATTTAAAAGTACTTGGTTCTAGCTTTTAATCTCTCTTTCCACCCTTGTTTCACACCCTTTTAGTCAAGGCATTCATTGGTTAACTACCTGGGACACTGGTTAATCCCGAGGACCCATTCTGGGACAGTTTCCAACGCTTTAAGGAAGTGAACGGCTCGTTGTTCACTTTATTTATTTCTCTGTCCTAAACATCAGCAAGATTGTTTTTATCCCATTGTCCATAACTTTCATCCCCTAGGCCGCACTATTAAAGAGGTTGTAACTGGCTTCACAGCTGGATAGGTTGGATCTATCCCAACGGACAAATTTTTCTTATAATAGTAACATATTTATTTAAGGAATCCCTAGTTGGTATAGGATGTAACAAATGATCAAAAGAAGAACTAGATAACAGAGTATGATATATAGATATGTATGATAGCTTTATAGATATCATAGATATTGCTTCACTGCCAGCGAGCATGTTCAGTACCCCGGTGATGTTATCTACTTCTCCCATTGAATTTTCTTTCACCACTTTACTTAACACTTTTTCATTTTGCCGAGATGAGAGAAATCGATATACGAATTTCTTGTCATCATCTCTTTCGGACAACATGGGGGCAATCAAATTATGAATTTATTTTCACCATCTATCTTATACTTTAATACTTTGAAGTGGGGCAATCAATTTGTATGTAAAATGCAAGGGATGATATCTGTTTAAAATATTTAGACTGAAAATAACATTTGCCAACAATTTTAAGAATACTCTCAAGCTAAATTTCTTCCAATTTTCAATACACCATCACCTATAGTATAATTTTTTTTTTTAATTTTAATTTTTTCAGGGGTCAACCTTGAGCGAATTAGTTAGTTAAAGTCTAATAGCAGAGCTACAATTATCAGGATTATCCTAGACATATTTTTCAATTAAAATCAAAGGAACATAAATATTTTCTCCTAATCCTATTTTGAAAATATGTTTTCAAGTTTTTAGAGTCAAGGTAAGTTTCTTTATTTCTATTAAGACTAAAAGGAGGAGAAAGGAAAAAGAAAAACTGAAATGGATAAAATTTGGGTATAGGTAAATATAACCAAATCAAGGATTCAGAGGATCCGAAACATTTATCCTAATCCCACATGAGTTTGTGTATTAAATTCAAATTTATTTTGAGTTCATTTATTATTATTTTATTTTCATTTCATAGGTGGCTTTAAAATTTATCAGCATGCCAGGTCAAGTTATAATTTAATACATCTATGATTTTTTGGTCAGGTGATAATATTTTCATGAGAAAGATTTCCTTCACATTCATTTCAAAAAGAATTTTAATTTTTTTTTTGAACTATAAGAAGAGTAAGGACTCATACCTTATTTTCCTTTTGAAATTTCAACAAGGAAGATTATTTATTTATCACATGTTTTTAGAGAATTCAAATTCATGAAAGATGAGTGTTAATTTTTTATTCAGCCTCATCTCTTGTTCAACAAGACCTATTCTGCAAAAGGAATGAAATATAAAATATCATATAATCCTGTAAAATAGAGATGATATGTGATAAAAAAAAATTATTTTTCATTTTAATGATGTCAAGCAATCATAAATTTATTCAAAATATTTACAACAAATGATGAAATGACTCAGATAATAAAAAAAAAATTAAAATTTCAAATGTCAATCCAATCCAACATATACAATGGAAATCTAAAATGTAACTACTGGATGAAATGTTTTAAATAACACCCGTTGATTGGGGCCTCGAGAATCTATCCATTAAGATTTTCTAGCGAGAATGAGTTATTTCCCTTAAAAACTGCAATTTTGAAAGGTCCAAATGAGAGATGATCGAATTTTCCATGTTTCCCTGCATATTCCTTTCTAGCTTTCCATTTTAAAACTAAATCATCGAGAATGAATTCTGTGTCTTTAGTTTTTTTATCAAAAAGGGATTTCAGATTATCCTGGTATTTTTGGATCTTATCATCCAGTCCTACTATGTTTTGTTGAACTTCGATGATTTGATTTATTCTTCTCATAGCATCATTTGGATATTAATTTGCATCCTAACAGAGTTTCATTACAGGAAGAACAATATTAATAGGAAGAATAACATTGGTACCATAGACTAATTGGAAAGGAGACATACCTATAGATTTCTTAGTGCCAATTCGGTTTTCCCATAAGGCGTATTTTAAGTGTATATGCCAAGCTTTTTGTTTTTTGTCAAAAATTTATTGATTATATTCATCAAACTCTTGTTAGATGATTCAGACAACCCATTTCCTTGAGGATAATAAGTTGTAGAATGAACTAAAATAATATTGTATTTCTGACATAAATTGATGATTGCAATAGATTTAAAAGCCTGAGAATTATCAGTAACTATTTTCCTAGGACAACCAAATCTTTCCAGGATGTTTTCTTCCAAAATTTTTATCACTACTAAATCTGTAGCATTTCGAGTTGGAATGGCTTCAACACATTTCGTAAAATAATCAGTAGTGGTTAGGATCCATCTATGTTGAGCACTTGATTTCGGATGAATTTCTCCAATGAAGTCTAGGCCCCACTGTTGGAAAGGAACTTCAAATTTTACTAGAATTAAAGGTAAGGTAGGAATATTTTTCTCACCAACAAATAGTTTCCATGAAGTGCAAGCTCAAAACCTTACATTCACATCGGTAAACAATTTCGGCCAATAATATCCCCCCCTTAAAATTTTGTAAGTTGTTTCTCTCTAGGAATGATGTCCTCCACATACGCCTTCATGAAATTCATCAATGCCACCTTCTGTTTTGGATTCTATCAGGCAACATAAAAGGAAACCCAAAGGGTCTTTCCAGTATAACTTGTCATCAACAATGCAATACTTAATTTCATGTAACTTTAAAGTTCTCGATTTTGAAGGAGTGATGTCACTTGGACATTAAAGAGTAAGGAGATATGTAACAATTTCATTGTACCAAGATGAGGAGGAAATTTTTTCTTCAGACATGAATAATGGGTGCTTGATCATCAATCTCCTCTATATATAGAAGAGAAACATGAGATTCAAAGTTATTTATTCCAAGTGCTCTAAAATTTGATTCCACTAAGAGCCTTGCCAAACCTTGACCATTCACTAGTTTGGTTGGTTTTACTTATAAATCAAACTCTTGAATTTTAGACAACCATCTACCTTTTCTTCCATCACTAGCTGGTTGAAACAAGATTTCTTTAATTACATTTGTTGGTACATAAGCAATTATTTTGGAGTGAAAGACATATGTTTGGAAATCCTTGAGAGCCTTCACCATCACATAAGCTTGTTTTTCAAGAATGTCATATCTTAGCTTTGCATCTCTGAGGATTTGGCTGAAAAATGATATTGGTTGTTCGAATCCTTCTTCGTTCTTCTGAAGGAGAACTGCTGCATTAGTATGTTCAGAAGCAAAGGAGAAGATTAATAATTCTTTTGTATAGTTAGGACTTACCAATACTGGTGATTCTCTTATGGATTTCTTAACACGCTCGAAATATGATTTGTATTATGTAGTCCATTTTACTTCGTTGTCTTTTCTTAGAATATCTGTAATCAATTTGATTATTTCAGCAAAGTTAGGAATAATTCTCCTAAAAAAAATGATCTTTCCCAAAAGAGATTGAATCTCTTTTCTATTTCTAGGAATATTAATCAGGTCAATAGCCTCAACTCATTTAGGATCAACCTTAATTCCATATTTTGAAACTATATGTCCTAAACGTTTACCTTCCTGCATGGAAAAGTGTGGTTTTTTTGGGTTTAGAGACAAACCAAACTTTCTACACTTTTCAAAAGCTTGTCTAAGGTGCACCAAATGTTCTTCATCGGAGTTAGAAAAATTTTTCAGATCATCCAGATAAATAACAAAAACCTTTTCTCTCTCACCAACGAATGCGTTATCCATTGCTCTCTAGAAAGATGCTCCTGCATTCATTAAAACAAAAGGCATTTTATCATACATGAAAGTTCCCCATGGAGTTGTAAATGAATTATTTTCTCTATTATCTTCATGAAAAACAATCTGATTGTATCTTGAGAAACCATCGATCATAGAAATGTTGTTAGACCCTACCACCTTTTCTAAAACATGGTCCATTTTTGGGAGTGGGTAGTTATCTTTAAGAGAAGACCGATTCAAGTTCCTAAAATCAACGTAGAGTCTTATTTCACTCTTGTTATTCCTAATAGGATCCAAATTGGCCACCCATTTATAGTATCTAAGGGGGGGAATTATTTTTTGCATTAAGAATTTTTTAACATCCTTTTCTATTATTGGCAGAAGAATTGGGTTTATCTGTCTAAGCTTTTGCTTGAAAGGCTTAATACCATGAATTAAGGAAATATTTTGCTCAATAACATAAGTATCATAGGTTTTTAAATCCTCATAAGACCATGAAAAACATATTTATATTTCTTAAGCAACTCAACATATTTACTCTTTATTTGTGCCAGAAGATATTTTGATATTTTGACCATTTTGGGATTTTTATTAGTTCCTACATTACAATCTTCAACTTCTTCGAGTTGAGGTCACAAAGTAGGCTTCAAAGGTATATCATATTGGTAAAATAACCTTTCTAGAGGGATAATACCTCTGGGAATCTGATTGTTTTTAAGTAAGATCATGCAGTAATTTGCAATTTTATCTTGGAACTTTTCCAGATTTTCTCGTTCTTGCATAATCCAAGCAAGATCATTATGATTTTCTTGATCTATGTGGGTCTCAAAAAACTCATCTACCATTTCCAGAAACAACTTGATTTATTCATCATGTTAAAACACCTTCCAATGTTGAACATTGTTTGGAATCTAAGATCTATTTTTCATCTCAATATGATATTTCAACTTCGAAACAATAGGTGGTATGAAAGTCGTAGTAGCTTTGGCTAAAGATTCAACTTGTTTATTTTTCATTCTGGGAATAGAGTGAATATTAAAAGACAAGAAGAAATTCTTTATTAGATCCCAGGGACAATTTCTATACGATCTTAATCTTGGATTCTTAGCTTGATATTGTTGTTTTATTTGTTTTACAGTGAGCTCAACATCACCATAAGCTATCAAATGTTTGATTTTTAATTTTCTTCCAGCTTCTAATCCTAAGACTAAATCTTCATACTCACACACATTATTGGTATAATCGACATCCCATTGTAACCTATAAGAGAAATGAATAACATACTCATCCCCAGGTGCCACAAATAAAACTCCAACTCCTGTTGCTTCACAAGTTGAAGCACCATCAAAGAACATCTTCCACATCCCTTCTCTAACATTCATATTTTTCTTCGAAAAATCTATTTTTTGATTTTCTTCTTCTATACATTCTTCAAAATTTTCATCTATGAATAATATAAAATTTCCTAAATGTTGAAAAAAAACATAGACTGGATATTTATTATGGTTTTGAGGGTCACTTACAGTATAATCCAGTCTAGTTATTTTTTACAATCGAGTAAGTTGTCCACCAAAAATTGGAATTGTAGCATATGTCATGTCTACCTGAACCGACCCTCCTAGCTTGGCACCCCAAGATCTAGATAGAAGCATTCCCTACTTGGAAGGAACATAAAAAAAAACCACATCCATAGGAATACTTTTCAAATGAACTTGAGAAAGATTTACAGATAAATCTTTAATCATACCCAGACACTTAACCTTTCTAGAATCAAATGAGTATAAATATTGATAAGGTCTGGTAATTTCAAGGCCCGATTTTCCATGATAATATTAGGCACTAAATTATTTGAAGTATAACATGCAATTGTGAAGTAAATGATCATGCACAGTCAGTGTAATATATAAAGGAGCAAGAACATCCTTACTATTTTCAGTATGTGGTCCAAACATGATTGTAGGTTTCTCATCTTGCAAATTGATAACATTGGCTTGGCATTCAACATCAGAAAAATTTATTGCTTTCTCAATTTTCTTTTTATAGATTGGATTTGTAGCAAGTTAAACCAGAGGCATTGGAATTTTAATTTTATTTAGTTCATTTTCTAGATTTAAATTTCCAATCGAGTTTTCAATTTCCCTAGTCTGAACATCAACTTCTGTATTGATACTTTGAAGTACACTAGCTGGACCTTCAGTCAAATACAAATATGAAACTTGGAATCATTAACATATCTACTAGAACATATGAAAAAT
>ML819693.1:2749-23269 GCA_009831015.1 Picea engelmannii | reverse complement strand
TCAATGATCAAAAGTGACACATACCATGATACCTGGACCAATTACCTCATGGAGCAAGAACCTCTTCTGATACAAGACCAATCCGATGGTGATGGATGTTGTTGCTGCTGACAAGAAAAATCTGATGGAAGAAGAAAAGGATGGGCTCTCCAGGGCCATGCTCAGGTCAATCATGCTCTCAGTACTCCATGTCTAGGACCTGTGGGCCTCGAGACATGATCTCCTAGTTATCCCTAAAAAGCGGGGATAACAGGAAGCAGTCAAAGAAATTCCCCAGATAGTAAATCAAACAAGCACATTATGCAAGCATTGTCAACAAGGAAAGAAAACAAAAACCAAGTTCAAATCAAAGGAATACTCCACAACAAGACCGTTGGAAATTGTGCGTACTGATCTAGTTGGACCAACTAGAACAAAGGGCTTGAAACATGAGTAGTATTTTATGCTATTAGTTGATGATTATACAAGAATGACTGCAGTTTGTTTTCTCAGGAAGAAATTAGAGGCATTTGAGAACTTCAAAATATACAAGGAAATGGTTGAAAATGAAACAGATATGAAAATCAAATGTTTGAGATCGGACAATGGAGGAGAGTTTACTTCCAAGGAATTTATGGACTTCTGTAGTAAACACGGGATAATTCTTCGTTGCTAGGACACCGCAACAAAATGGAGTTGTCGAAAGGAAGAACATGACAGTACAGGAAATGGCTCGTACCATGCTAATGGATTCCAAGTTGACAGATATCTTTTGGGCACAACAATACATACAACAATTCACATTCAAAACAAATTATTGCTCAGAAACAAGAATGATAAAACTCCTTATGAGCTATGGAAAGGAAGACCAGCCAATGTGAAGCACTTTAGAGTTTTTGGAAGCAAATGTTATATTAAAAGCGAAGATGGAAACACGAGAAAGTTTGACTCTCTTGTTGACAAAGGTATACTTGTTGGGTACTCAAGCACAAGGAAAGCATACAAATGCTTCAACCTAAGGCTCAAAATAATAGTGGAAAACATCAGTGTGACATTTGATGAGACAGGTGGACGAAGGATAAAAGAAGAAAACAAGGACTCTTTGGAACAAGTTCGGGAAGAAGAAGTAGCAGAAGAGAAAGATGAGGAAGAGCAGTTAGAAGAAGCAAGGAAAGAATAGAAAGATCTTTAGGTACCTCAAAAGACACCTGGAAGATGAGTATAGACGAACAGATCAAATCATTGGAGATAAAGATGCAGTAGTTGAAACTAGAAGAAGAATTAGTTCACCAGAACAACACCACTTAACATTGTTGTCGACAGTTGAGCCAAACAGTTTTGAAAAAGCCAGCAGGGATGAATTTTGGATTAAATCCATGAAAGAAGAATTAGATCAGATAGAGAAAAATGACACTTGGGAACTGGTTCCAAGGCCAAGGAACAAGAATGTGATTGGTACAAAGTGGGTCTTAAGAAACAAATTGAACGAAGGTGGACATGTTACCAGGAATAAAACTAGATTGGTATGTAAAGGATATGCTCAGGTTGAAGGTATCAACTTTGAAGAGACATTTTCCCCAATTTCCAGAATGGAAGCAATTAGATTGATCCTGGCTTATGCATGTTCCAAGAATATTAAAGTGTATCAGATGGTCTTGAAATTAGCCTTCTTGATAGGGAACTAGTAGAAGAAGTCTACATTGAGCAACCAGAAGGATTTCAGTTGTTAGAGAATGAAAATTATGTTTGCAGGTTGAATAAAGCCTTATAGGTCTCAAACAGGCCCCCAAATCATGGTATTCCAGACTGGAAAGATACTTACAACAGCAAGGGTTTAGAAAAGGAAATGCAGACAACAACCTCTACATCAAGGTAAATCAAGATAGTATTTTGTTAATTGAAGTTTATGTTGACGATATTATCTTTGGTAGTGATGACGATAGGATGAGCCCAGAAATTTGCAAAGGATATGCATAGTGAGTTCGAGATGTCATTACTTAGAGAAATATCTTTCTTCTTGGGTGTTCAGATATGTCAAAGAAACCAAGGCATTTTTATCTCTCAAACCAAGTATATCAGAGACATGTTGAAGAGGTTTGGTATGGAAGATTGCAAACCATTCAGTACTCCTATGCAAACGAGTTGCAAGTTAAGTAAAGATGATGATTCAAAGGCTACATATCAAAGGCAATACAGGTCAATGATCGGCAACTTACTTTAGGTGACAACTTCCAGACCGGATGTGATGCAGGCAATTGGACAGGTGGCATGATTTCAGGAAGCACCAAAGGAATCGCATGTTCTAGCAGTAAAGAGGATATTTAGGTATCTCAAGGGTATAGAAGAATTTGGATTATGGTATCCAAAAGGAAAGGGTCTATCACTTATTGCTTACACAGATGCAGATTGGGCAGGTTGCATTGATGAATGAAAAAGTACAAGTGGAGCAACGTTCTACTTGGGTGAGTGTTTGATATCTTGGCTAAGTAAGAAATAGTCATCAATATCATTTTCTACAACCTAAGTAGAGTATATTGCAGCACCCACTAGAATATGTACCAATGATCAAGTGTAATAACCCTCACACGGATTAGACATCAAAAGCTCAATGATATGCAACGTAAAACCACACCAACAACTTCACCAACACATCAAAACCAAAAACCCTCAACCATGTACCAAGATATACAAGTTATGCCTCAACACTTAAACCAACAAGATGTACCAATGGATAATATCAAACATACCAGTGTTGTATTTCTGTAGATCTAGTTCATACCATAAGTGCCATACAACCAACAACCTCTCTGGGACAAATCCTCAACCTCCCATAACCATATCTCATATATACAATACTATCCAACTACTCATAAGAATATGACATACCTTTTGAATATGTAGATAGATCTGTTGTACATGATCACTATAGACCTTTCTGGGAGCTTGCTTTAGACTCTAAGAACCTGGCACCTTCAACAATTCAAGATTTCATGACTTTGCCCAACTGTAAGTGATCTCTTCTTTTTCAACCTACGTATGTACATGCCCTGATCTCCGTCAGCATGCGTATGTAGGCACCCTCTTCCACCGTAGCCTTCTTACACCTCAAAAGCTAGGTTTTTTTTTAGTATTTTTGCAATTTCGAAACTTTTTCCGTCAGCCCTCCTTTGTTGCCTTAGACTTGCATAACTTCAGATGTATCAATGAGTGCCTACAATAAAATTTTCACAAATAATAGATATTCAATGTGCTCATTAGATTCTAATAGGATACCTTTTCTCTCTTATTTATACTCTCCAAGTAGCTTCCTCAAGGGGTTACCTTCTAACCAACTTTACCCAACTTCCTTCTTTTAGGGAAAACCCACTTCTAACCACTTGTCCACTTACAACCACTTTATCCACAAATAGTAATATCTCCACTTCTAGTTGCAACTAATTTATTTTTAGTTATTTTCTTTTTGCAACAACTTAAGCCATAATTAACTTCTAGTTTCACCCACTCTGACTAGTAAACTTCTTCTAGGAGTTTCTAGAATAATTTGACTTATTTGACCTTCTAGGGGCTTCTAGGTAACTCATGAGAGTTCTCCAACTTCACAAGGCCATAACTCTCTAACCGTGAGGAGTTTTGTGACGTTTCACATATCACCGGAAATGGCACGACATGTACTATCCATCTAGAATAGTCTTACCTGCATATTCACTGATATTCATGCCTTTATACCTCAAACAAACTTGGGTCCCTTAACCATAATGTTGGGACTATGGTAAATTGCTACCGGACTTGCTTCAAGGGTTGACATCAATGACAACCAACCCAATTAATAAACAATTGTGGTGGTTTGTCTTAACATTTTTCCTTGAATTTGTAAGGCTTCTACTTTGTGCTATCATTTGTTATTCAAGTCAAGGTTATTTTTCTAGAGCTAGGTGGGAAGCATAAGGACATACACCCCCACCTTATCCTCCATCGTTTTATGCTCAAGTATTTGTTGATTTAATAAGGGTTTACTAAGAGAAGTATAAGTGCATACACTCTCTTAGTCTAAATCCTAGCTAGAGATACTTGCCTTGGGGAGTAAGAGGATTTACACCCCCAAGGAGGTAGTACCTCTAGCTCTTTATTTTCTTGACTCCATTAACCCAATCATTAAAAGGCACTAGTCATCACTTGTTGCATTGGAGATATAAAATTGTTGCTTTAGGAAACGTGAAATTTCGTGATTTTGAAGTTGTTCCTAGTGGAATCAAATCTATGCTATAAATGCTTACTTGAGCCACTAGGGCGTTTCTTTCCTCCAAGTATTTCTTGTTGCTGTTACAAATTTAACCTACAGCCATTAGGGTTACAGAAAACCCTAACTAAACTCTTCAATAACTCCCAATTTAACTGTTGAAAATTTTGCCTAAAATCTGCCCACATAATCTACTAAGTGCAGCGCATCTTTTGGAAAGTTTTGAGCAAGTTTTACTGGTTGAATCTCTTGCTGTAATAATAAGTTTGTTACAGCCATAAGGCTGATAAATATCACTGCAGTTATCTTTTTATGACATCCTTCCTTTTGTGCTAAAGTCTTTCTCTATCATTGTTGAGTTAAACAAGTTTTTACTAGCTTGTCTCGTGCTTATTCAATTGGACTTTTAGCACTTATTTTGTAGCCCTTATTATCTTTTATGTGTTGATATATATCATTGATTATTGTTGCAATTTGGGACAGCAAGCTTAAATTTATTGTCCACTTAACATTACTATATGCAAGTGTGGCTTTTGTTGTGTCTCGGGCAAGTACAAACACTCTTTGCAAGCATCCAAAGAATTGACAACCTTAGAACACCCAGAGACGAGTCATCAAAGCCACTTTCTTCTTCCATCATTGACCTTTATGGGGATACTTCTCTTCCTTCTCTTCCATCCATCTCAATCCCCCCAGGATCGCCTCCCTAGAGTGATATAGTTACCCTTGAAGTGCGGGACCCATATTGAGGCGACATTGGGTATAGTGTCCCTTAGTTGTCGCCACTTGGTGGTTGGGTCGGGCTTTGCCCAACCTACAACTTGTGGAATAACAGTTACAACATGAAAAATCTCACCTATGAATGATAAACAACATTACTGGAAATGAAGGTTTGTAGGCCCTTATGAAGGCGCTTTACTTATGCACATACTTAACATATAAAGGGAGATCTTACTACAAGTTGAATAACATCATGCAAGCTTTCATAGAAATGGAATAACATAGAAGGATTCAACTAGATAATAAAAACAACAAGAGAATCAAATAGGAAAAACCTCATTTAATCTCTTTCTCCACAAAGATGGCCACCCTATTATAGATCCCTTATTGCGGTAGAATTATAAGTAATTTCCAGCAACATATCTTCATCAATATGTGAAAAAATGGAAGTCGCAGTTACATAGAAACCCTTACATCACATTCACCTTCTTAAAATATTCAATTAGGTTCAAGAGAGTTCTCCCACGAATCTAACCATGAATAATAATGGAGAGAGCAAATCCTTATATAGATTTGAGCTCAATCTCCTTTACAATAAAATAATGATTTCTTTCCTAGATCCTCTAGTTTCTCCAAGACTAAACATTAAAATATTACATTCTTAACTTCCTCAACAACTTCTCTCCCAAGAATATAAATTAGTGGTTTTAGATCCACTTTTCCTCCATTGAATAACAATAAAAAATGGATGAACAAGTCAACTTATTTCCTCAATGTATGGATCATATGGATGCTTGTGTCAAATCTTGATATCTTGAACATGTGTAACAATCTCCTTAAGATGTCTGCATTGTCAATACCTTCACGAATTAGGTGCTCCTCCTCTTTGGAGTATGTGCCTTTTGGATATGCCATAGCTACTTCCGAACCATCCTTTATATGATGGGTGTTCTCTGCAAGAAAGCTCTTTGACCAAGTACAAGAGATGCTTCAGATGCTCCTCTAAGGTTCACATGCATCCTGCCTAGGCTAGGCGTTCTGCCTTTCTGGGCTTCTTTTCTGTCAAGTGTCACTCTTAGGAATAGGATGTCTTTCAAGGTAGCCACCATGAACCAAATCGTTTTTAAAACAATATTGAATACTAATTTCATGGGAGTGCTCCTTAATAGAAGGCGCTATTTCTCCTTGAAATGGAAAATTGATACCACCTGTTTGCCTTAATGCTAGGGCACTCCTCCGTTCATGTCAACTAAGCCCTCATATGGTGGATCTAGCATGGACACATGTGCAAGAGTGGTTAATGGATGTTACAACAACCCTCTTTAGACATGTTTTCTTCCAGATTTAGATATGTTTGCTCATTAAAGAAAATCTCTAGAGATCCTTGATCACCTCTTATGATGATATGTCCTCCCTCTTGAATGCTACATATAGGCATTCTCCATGGAAGGAATAAAACTTTTCTCCAATCAAATCTGTTGCATATAGGAACTACATCGCTCTATTTGCATTCTGAGCTAGGAAAACAAAACAAAAAGAAACTCTGTATTTCAGAATCAGCAACCAACCAACATGATCCAAGATCAGTGAGGAAAGATGCTTCCTCAAATCCTTTGCATTCAATATCCTGCTTGGTGAAGCGATTTAGGAAGAAGAACATCATATGCTCCTTTTTATTTGGGAAAATGTATAAGGATTAATCCTCAGCCAAGTAAAAAATGCATCCTTCCTTCAACCTGGGAGGCATCCACAAAATGCCAAGTCATCTCAGCGGTCTTCATCACACATGTGGTTTAGGTCTGTGCTGTTTTAATCTTAATCTGTGTAGTCCCCTACATCAAAGGATATCTCTAGTATGTCTAGATTGAGGTAGAGTCAAAATATATTCCAACCCTTTGTTGATTGCAATGAATTTCATCATCAAAACCAAGGGTACTGCAAGTGAAACAGTTACAGACAGGCTTGTTGCAAAAATAATCTCATCACTCATATCTGTAGGATCAATATATGGTAAAATTCTCATAAAATAGAAGGCACATAAATTTTGTAACATCATACAGGGAATAAAGTGCTACTAATGGTCTCAATAGTGAGGAGTTTCTTTATCTCAAGGCTCAGAAGTAAGACTAGAAAGGCTGTCGCTGTCATGTTCTTAGTGAGATTCTTTCTGAAAAATGATCTGTCATGGAGTTTGCATCAAGCCCACGTGTAGATCCCACCTAGTATCCTCTAAAAATTCATTACAGCTCTATGCTTGTTTGGGTCACCAGTGCAAGTATCAGATTACCTTCATCTGAGGAGTACTGAGCTCCTTTAATTTTCCAAACGTATACCCTCTCTATAACTCTACTGCAGAACACCTTAAAACAACACCCGTAATTGTGAAGATATATATTAGGTACTGAAGTTTCTCTCTAGATCAGGCACCTTCAATTCACCAAATAACTCATGCCGCATTATGTGGCCAGGATAGGTGTTTCTAACTGCGTTGCAAATGCAAAGGATATCATTGTAAATGATAGGCTGATGAACAGGAGATCAGAATCTAGACATGATCTCCTAGTTATCCCTAGATATCGGGGATAACATCTGGCTCCAACTCGGGGACATGTGCTAACTGTAGAGCGCATGAGAACCTCAGCAATCTCTGGCGTAGACCTGTGTCCTGCTCACACTTGACAAAAGGCATCAGCGACAAAAGACGGGGTGGTATTGCCACCCAGTATAGCAATAGCATATATATAGTAAATGTGCATATAAGGCAATTATAAATGCAAATAAAAAGTAAAGGACTTACCTGCACTTACCTGTTGGCTGTAGGTTGGTGTAATCAAACAACCAGTGTAGCCAATCCAGCAACGCTCCCTGATACCTGCCTTTGTGCTTCATCATAAACCAAAACAGTGATACATCAAGCACCAACATGTCATGAGTTAGAATATACATCATATCATCGGAAAAGTCAGAATCTAACTCATGGAGGCGGGTGGGAGGGCTAAAATCTCGCCAAGTCCATCTCTAAGAAAAGCACTCAATCCTATCCGAGAAAGGGTCATGAAGAAGACAAGGTTCAGAGAACTGACTCAAAAGGCCTGCAAACTGGTTACCTAGGACGTCTTCATGCTCTAAGGAAAGAATTGACAAAATTTTAGTAGATGACTGGCAAATTATCAAGGGAAAGTTGAAAAAATGAATGAAGCTAGCATAACCCAACTAACCCTTGAAATATAGGGTTTGCCTGGAAAGAAACTCAACACGAAAAAGGTATTTCCCAACTACCACTTGAAAGGAAAAGCAAGTCAAAGTAATATCCGGTGGTTGGGATGAAAAGTCATGAGTAACCTTCTTTAGGCAAACGATGTCCTTACTTGTATCAAAATCTGAGCATAAAGGTGGTTGGCAATCATCTTCATAAATAGGGTCCAAAAGCTCAGTAGGGTACTCATCAAACATCTCAAGGTAAGACTGAAAATCATCCGAAAGATAAGGTACTAGGTCATCCTTGGTGTTTTGAAAGCTACAAGTAAAGGCTTCATCTCCTTGTTGCCATTGTTCGGGAGTACTTTGCTGTGACAACTGCAAGGGAAACGACTGGAGATGACTCTCAGTGTCATAGATGGGATCTAGGTCATAACCAACTACATCCCACCCATGTCTCCCAACATGTATGAACTCATCGAAATCAGCTATATCAGTATCAGTATCATAACATGCAGGATTTGAGGATTCATCCTCCTCCTCCTTTTCATTACATGGTAAAGCATCATCAAAAATTATGAGAGGAGGGTAACTTACTGTTTCTTCTTGTGCAGGTACTTCGAGGACTCTGGTGTCTTCATCATGTGTCATTATTTCGTCCTTATGGACTGCTTCTTTATCTTTGATTGCACAACAAGGGCCATCAACTTCATCCAAAATTTCTTCTTCGTTTTCTGAATACACGGTGTCATTGGCATCTTGAAGTGGAAACTGACTAACCTTGTCTTCACTTTGTTGTGCAGGAGAAACAAGTTCTTGGATGACTTCATCAGCGAGAGGAGCACAGGTGGATACTTCATCATCTTGCTTAGCTTCTTGCTCCCCAATCACATCCTCGTTCTGTTGGTTGAAAACTCGTTCCTTTACCTCTTGTGTATTTTCAACAAAATTTTCATGGGAAACTATTTTCATCAGGGTAAGAGCATCCATGGTGAAAGAGTTGATTCCTCTTGAGAGGAGATTCCTTTCGATCTGGATGGCCATGCTGGGAGCTTCTTCAAGTGTTTCCGGATTCCTTTTATTTAGGAGGAAGCTCAAATGCGCTTGAAGTCCATTTGTAAAGAGATAAACAAGGTACTTTTCTCCGGGACGATGGCTTTCCGGAATCTGATGAAACAACTTCTGGAACTTAGCCCCAAAAAATTTTACAAATTCACCATTCTCTTGTCTTATGCCTTCAAGCTCTTTCAGTAACGATTGTATATCTTCTAATTTTAAAGCCCACCTTTCAAGGAAGATCTCTTCAAAATGGTCCATGGATGTGATGTTGGCTGCTGGAAGGGCTATCATACCATTTTTTGGCCTCTTCGTGCAGAGAGGCAGAGAAGAGCTTCATCACTAGATCTTCAGCTTCGTCTCTGACAGGGTAGTATTGAAAGAACTCCCAAAACTTGCTCATGTGATAATCAGGACTTTCTCCATTGCGGCCGAAGAATCTAGGGACCCATTTTTTATGAGAAAGGGGCATTTTTCTGGGATATCCTGGGATTTTTCTCATATCCAAAGGTTTGTAGTTTCCTGGATCCCATTGCGAAGTCATAGTTGGCTTTGTCATCAGTGGAGTCGCCAGATAGTTTTCTTGAAACTACCAAAGAATAGGGGGAAAAAGGTAGTGGAGTCGCCAGGTAAGCTTACAAGAAAGGCTTCTAAAGAAAGGCTTACCAAAAGTTTGTCGTTGAGGAATGTAGACTCAGTGTTCCCCGGCAACGGCGCCAAAATGTTATCGCAGAGTTTGTAGGAGGGGTTTAAGTAGCTTGAGTCAAGGCTTCAAACTGGCGTAACAGGAGCTTCCCCACCCACTATCACCTCGATGGGGAGCTCTTTCTATTTAGGATGGCTAATCCAAGGGAGACATCCCTAGTAATCTGGGTCTCTGAAAGGGCTAAAGGGCTAATGGATCAAGATAAGGATTCCCTTTCACAGATTACTGCCAAGAATGAGATAGTCAAGGAGAAGATCTTCCACTGAATGGCACCTGTTTGCGAGACAAGGCAAATAAAACTAAAGAGTGTGCTGCAGTGGTTAGTATTTCATAATATCAATGACTATCTTTATACATATGAGCATAAATAGATGTAATTATTGACGAAGTCAATGATTGCTAATAAAGACAAAAGGCTTATATTAATATCACTTCTTCAATAAATACACAAGAGATAATAGCATTCAATGTGTAAAGTCAAATCTTTGTACTATCAAATGCAAATCTGCTCATATAAATAGTATTGTTGCTGCATCACAATTGCAGATTGGAGTGACATCAGCCCTAATTTATGCTAGTCTTTTGGAAGGCAAAAAGTGGACGTTTTGCATAATAAGTCAAAGAAAGTAAACTATGCTTCAATGCCAACCAAATCACAAAAGTTTTGCACTTAAACAAGAGTCAAGAAGAGGCTTGACGTCATCAATAGTGTTGCTGCTGCAAAGGTGACGTCAGCCCTAAAATCAAGTTATTTTGAAAGACAAAGAGCAGGTCGTTTTGCACTTTAGGCTTATGAAAGTGATCAACAACTCAAGGTCTATCAAACAAGGTGACAAATATCACAACGTTTCATGCCAAACAAGAGATCAAACAAGTGTGACATCACCTATATTATTTCTGTCTAGGGTTAGGGTTAGCTAGTCAAAGAGGTGGACGTTTTGACAAATTAGCCAATGAAAATACTTGAAACCTCTATGGCTACAAAGAGATGACTCAGCCGCAATTTTTAGTCCAAGCAAAGATTCAATTAGGGCAAGACATCATCATCAAGCTAGGGTTAGTCTAGACGCTAGGGTTAGTTAGGGTTTCAAATAAAAGAGTTTTGAAAGAGAGTTTAAGCACAAACAAGCTCAAAGTTATACTTCTAGACTAGTGCCTTGGGTTAATGGAGTCAAATGGAGTGAAACCAATGGCTTGGAGAGACTTAAAATTAAGGACAAGAGGGTTAGGGTTTGATGGTGCTGCTATGGCAGGGCCACCAAATCAAAACCCTAAGAAGAGAAGGCTTGTTTAGGTGTAGCTAAGGCTAGGCCTGATGCTCCTTCTTCTTTCCTTAGGACTCTTTTGGCAAAACAACTAGCTAATAAACACAAATCTATGGCTGAAAAGTGTTGTTTAAAGACAAGGCTTTTCAAGACCCTAGAAGCAAACCCTAGGTGTAAAAATAAATTAGGCCTAGGACGCCTTCTTTCTTCAATTTATGTTCAAAACTAACACAAGAAAAGAGAATGGCTAGTGTAGCTATGGCTAGGCTAAACCTTCTCTAATCAAATGGCTAATAAGCTTTTACCATGGGGACATGAAGCCACAACCTACTTGTGTGTTGTCTCCCTAGGGTTTTAATGATTAAGCAAATAATAAAAATGTAACCATATAAGTAAGCAAATTCTACCTACAACCATTCAATAAAGAAGTTTTGCATGCAAAATGTACTTACAAATCAAGATGAAGCTTATCAAACCCTAGTTGTAAACCTTCCAATGATAAATAGCACCATGCACATGCCAAAAGATAATCGTCCAAGATGTAGCGCCTCAACTCCAAAAGACAAGAATAACCAAGAAAAAGACTAGAAAGTATATCTCACAAGAGAGCAAGTTGTGTTATGATAAAATGAGGGTAAAACGTCCTCAATATATATGATCTCTATGACCTTTAATTAACAAAATAGGTCATTAAAACAGCCGACAAGGCTGACTTTACATTATTCAATTATTTGTCACATTACATGCTAAGAATGCCAAAAGTGAGCTAAAAATGGAGACGTCAGGCCCCTATAGGGGAGATGTTGGCCCTCTCAGGGCATAATCAGCATCCAAGGAGCAAAACATTGGCCCCTCTGGGCCTCCTGTAAGCTGCTACACATGCCACAAGGTCCAAACATGCTGCCACATCCTTCAGGAAACGTCCAGTCTGCCCTGGTGGCGTCCTGCCCATCAAAGCCATCATACCACCTGCAGGGGCTGATCCCCCATAGGTCAATCTCTGCCAAAGCGTCCTGATGAGGGCGTCCTTCTTCTTCTCTATGCAAGGGCTCTTCACGACTCTGTCCTGCCTCTGCCATCCCAACAACCATCTGATGGGCTCTTCATCCTCATGGAGGTCCGAGCTAATCATCTCCCCATGTGCACCGATCCTCTGGTACCTGTCTGCCGCGCATGGTCTTGCACATCAAAGACTACGCCCTCCATGGGCTCATCAGTCCTAGACATCATAGCAATGTAAATCATATTTCATCATTAAAGTTATCAAACATACGCATGAAATCCCTAACATATCATCTAAGAGCTCAAAGACATTACACAGATCTACTATACAAAGCTAGGGAAACCAACAAGACAACCTACTGGGCTAATACCCACAAGAGAACCTCGCAGAGCAGATCCCAAAGTCATTGTTATCACTAGAGGAGGCACTGCTACAGGAGAAGGCAAGGTGACTCCAGGGAAGACAACAGAACAATCAGGAGTCAGAAAAGTTGCGGAGAAGACACAAGAGTTTGATCCAAAGAGAGAGAAGCGGACATTTGAAGAGGAAAGAAAAGAGTTTGGAAGAGATCAAGCTTCTTCATCAAAGGCACAACCAGAAGTGAGAGAATGTGGAATGCCCCTGGCCTTTGATCAGTCTGCTTCGCCTGAAGAAGGAAAAGAGGTAAGAAGACTCACGGAATTCTTATGCACTTGCATTAATTTGATAAAGGATGAGAGCATTGTACAAGAGCTACAAAATTTGATCAGATAGTATGAGATAGGAAAGGTAGATCCCCTACTGAATAAAGCAGTGCATCAACTATCCAAAAAGAGATGGACAAATAAGGAACTACACCTTAATGCTCAAATTGGAGATTATGATATAGATTATGTGGTCCTCGACTTAGGGTCGGAGGTCAATGTTATGATGAAGCAGAACTGGGTACTGATGGGAAAACCTAAGTTGATATATTCCCCCACCAAGCTTAGGATGGCCAATCAACGGGATGTGAGCACCTTCGAAAGACTAGAACATGTCCCTATGGACATCGATGGGGTCAGAACATTTGTGGACTTCGAGGTGATTAAGATAGTCGATGATAGTTGTCCTTATCCCACGCTGTTAGGAATTGATTGGGATTTTACCAATTCTACTTTTGTCGAATTGAAGAAGAGAAGAATGACGTTTGAAGGTGACGGCCTTAGGGTCATTGCACCTTTGGATCCTGATGAAGGTCCCAGATACATAGAGCCCATCAGAGAAGAAGACCACACATATGAGTTGGAGAATATACACAAACTAACAACAAGACAACTGGATTACATTAATCCTACAGCAGATGGGAATTTAAGCTGGCGAAGTGATAGCGCATGTTCATCAGACTCAGAAGAAGCACTAGAGAACTGGAAGAATAAAATGTATGAAATATCTACACGGAGATGTGCTAGACTGACCAAAGAAGTTCGTTGGATCAGCACAATAGTAAGTAATTTACCCACATTTGATGATTTGAATCACTTAGAAACTTTCTTATTGGGATTTGAAGAAACTGTACCAGTACAATAGAGATTGTTGGCACTGGACGAGGCTTTGAAAGCTACTCTACCAAGCTGGTGGGGAACACACAAAAGGAACATCGTGAACTGGATACAATGTCGCACTTTGATGACAACGCGTTTTCAGCACAAGTCGAAGGATGTGAAGTCAGGTACACAGGTCAAAGTTGTCTGAAATACCATGTACAAGGTTGTGAGGAGGCCTGGAGTTGAATTCCTCAAGAGAAGTGGGTGCATAAATTCATCAATACTCTAGAAAAAACGCTTATCAACTGGTACCTTGAAGCGGAACTGCACCTCACCAATGCAAATTGGAAAGGTATGACTCGGAATTTTGTAGCTACATTTTTATTTGAAAGTCAGAAACCTCTGGTAGATCAAGATTTATAGGTTGTAAGACAGAAAGTATTTGAAGAAGCACCTAGCCACCCTGTGGAGCAAGAAGAGGATGAATGGACTGCACCTCTTTAGAAGTTTCATGGATGTTACAATATCAATGCCGATGAAGACGATGATCCTAGGAATGTGAATATTGCATAAACAGAAGGACAGAGAGACATAGAAGGACTAGGAGTTGAACTACCTTTTATTGGACAGCCAATCAAAATCAAGAAAGTTAATATTGGAACATAGCAAGCACCTAATCTTGTTAATGTTGGAGATTACTGGGATGATGCCACTATTGATAAGATCACAGAGTTACTTCACGAATATTAGGAATTGTTTCCAACCAAGTTCACTGATATGAAAGGCATTAAAGGGCCCATGGGAGAGATGAAGATCCCCTTGAAACCATAAGCAAGAGAAGTTAAGGACTGTAGTGCAACTATAGCTACGTGTTTCATATTTGATGATATCATAACCAGGTTTGGATGGCCAAATATCCTCATGAGTGATCAAGGTACACATTTTATTAATAAGACTATTAAAGCCTTGACTCGAGAATTTAAAGTTCACCATCAGAAGAGCACCCCATACCACCCGCAGGCGAATGTTACAGTTGAAGCCTTCAACAAGATATTGGAGACAACACTGACAAAGATTTGCAATGTAAACAGAGATGACTAGGATTTGAGAGTACCAACAGTATTATGGGCCTATATAACTACTTGCAAGAAACTAACAATGCAGACCCCATTTAAGTTGGTTTATGGTTTATAGTACTATTAGAAGCAAATGTTCATAGTGATCTTGGTTCATAGTAATATAGTAATCGGCAAATTTCTTTGTGCCCATTTGGGGATTTGGTTATAGATGGGATACAATGCCCAATCTCCACTGATTTTTTCCTGTCTTGTGTTTGGCAAACTTTTATTCATGTGCTTTCGTACTGTATTTCAAGGTTCTCATGGGCTCGATTATTGAATTGTGGTTGGATGATAGATTCAAGATCTTAGCGGTTTTTCTATGATCTTAAAGAATATACAAGACATGCCTTTCCTTTTAATGTAAGCTCTCTGAAGAAAATGTAATATGTAGTTCATTTTAGCACTTTTACTTGATCGATGAAATTATCAAAATTCTTCTTCAGAAATATTTTGAAATAAAAGGATATATGATAGATGAAGTCCAATGGGACTATGATATCAACCACATAAAATTAAAATTAAAATTCTTCTTTGTTATACTTATAGTGAATTTGACAGTACAATAATTTTACTTGAACAACCCTCCATTGATTTTTCTGTAGCTTTTTTATGCTTCTCTTATGAAAACACATCCTGGAAAGTATAACTATGACTCACTTTCTCTATTCCTTGATTGATGATCCTGTTCACCTGTCTAATGCACTTCATAGTTACTGTTAAGACCATCAATAGGGATTTGTTAAGACTAATTCCCGCTTTTGAAAATTTCCCTCCCCTTTCTTTTTCCCCTCTACTTTCTGTTTATGGTTACTTAGTTGTTTTTCAAAAAATGTCTAAGTGCACGGGTTGGCAGATTCACATGTTAAGATTTCCACTAATGCTTTTATATCACGACTCTGACCGACCACTTCCCCATTTCATACTCAACAACTTTTTCGATCACAGGTTCCCGACTAGGCAGGCTCGAGATTCTTCTTCCATTGTTCTGCCCCTTGCAAATAACACCTAGCTTCCCTGATAAACAAATTGACAACCAAATTCCCCTTTCTTTTTCTCCTCTACTTTCCCTTTCTGGTTACTTAGTCATTTTTCTGAATATGTCTCCTTCTTTTATATCATGATTCTGACTAACTGCTTCCCCATTCCATACTTGGCCACTTTTTCCATCATTGGTTCTCAGGCAGGCTTGCTCAACATTGCGCTTCCATTGTTCCGCGACCTACAAACAACACCCAGAGTTCCGCAATATACAAATTTACTATCGAATTCCACCATCATGCCCTGTTCTGTGTTACACATTTTGAAGTAAAAAGTTTGGAGACATACAATTTGACCATCGGCCCTCATGTCTCCTAAGTATAACTTGTGACCCTATTTTGAAGCCTAATCGACCGCTTTCCATACTTGGCCATGTCTTGGAATCTCTTTCGTGGGTCGTCAGGTTGGTGGGTTCACGAAATGTCCAATCCTTAATCGCTCTTCACCATCCCCACCACCTTTGCACTTCTTTCTAGATATGCAATTGTTAAGATTTAATGCTGACATCTCATCACGTAGGAACCGTAAACATTGTCATTAATGTGCGAAAGGCTTGAAGAGATCTCCCATTAATAAGAATTCAACCAAGATTTGCAGAGGGTTATATTATCCATTTCGAGTGTTCATTTCAAACATCATGGAGTCTCTTTTGCGCGTCATCGGGTTGGCAACTTCACGAAATCTCCAATCCTTAATCGCTCTTCACAGTCCCCACCACCTTCACACTTTTTTCTAAGTATGTAATTAGTAATCTTTAATGGTAACAACTCATTACGCAGGAACCACAGAAATTGTCATTAATCAATGAAAGGCTCGAGGACATCTCCCATTAATATGCATTAAACCAAGATTTGTGGAGGGTTATAGTATCCCTTCCGAGTGTTCATTTCAAACATCATCTGGAGAAAACAGATGTTCTCGTCAACCTATGGCAGCAACTCGACAATAGTTCTATACAGATACAGTAAACACCTTTGGGCACGATGACCATAACTTCCAGTGGTCCAGGTCATATTCTTACTACTCATCTCCTTCCGCCCAGAAGGAAGTAAGGAGATGGTCCCTTGGTGCACCGAGAGATATATTTCAAGCCAAAGAATTCCAAGGCAACCCCCTGTGCTCAGACAACCCCCTTTGTGTTTATTTTTTTTATAACCCTATAAATGTGTATATCCCACCCCCTGTGTTTATTTTTTTTGTAACCCTATAAACATGTATATCTTGTATTCTCTCTGTATATCCATCCCCCGCTCCAAATTTCAAGGATTTTTCTGAAAAGCACGAAAGAATGGTCGGTGCAAAGGTTGATGCGGTCGATTTTGATTCGGAAGAAAATGATCTGATGGACGATGATACGGCGATGGATGATGGTGATGCAGACGTTTTTCCCACTCCTGCACACAAATTGAAATCCACCATAACGGGGGGCACTTGCCAGCTCGATGATGGCATCCCTAACAAGACCAAAGGAAGGGGTTTCACAAAAGAAACCGATGTTGAATGAAATAGTCGCTTTGTAGCTCGAGAGTTTGAGTCTCTCGACTCGGATGGAAGGTCCTCGCCCTCATAGATGTATCCTTTCCTTTCATTTTTAGGGTTTTGGATTAGGGTTTGGATTTTTCCTTGGTGCGGATTGTGTCCTTGAAGTCTTTGACTGTAAGGAGATGGTCTCTTGGTGCGTCGAGAGATATATTTCAAGCCAAAGAATTATTTAATTGCGGGACCACTCTCTTGTTCTGTGGAGATACAATTAACATATTAGGGGGTGAGGACCAGAAATCCAAGTGGTGCAAGGCATATTCCTACTACTCATCCCCTTTCGCCCAGAACGAAGTAATTTGTACCTCGGGAATTGCTCATGCAGGCTATGTCCTTGAAGTCTGACTGTAAGGAGGTGGTTTCTTGGTCCCCTTCCTCCCAGAACGAAGTAATTTGGAACTCTATAATTGCTCGTGTAGGTTTTGTAATGTTCCTGACTTGGCTAGTCTAGGAAATGTTTTTAATGTGTATGTAGGATCTATTGTTTACAACATATAAATGGTTATACAAGTAATAAATGCGACAAAGGACTGTAAGGTTTGTATTATGATATCTCTGTGGATTACAATAGGCTGAATGCGGCTGAATAAAATAAAAACACTTGGCTAGATCAAAAGACAAAAGGATCTTAGCCAGAATACAAATAAGAAACTAAAGATAATACCCAAAATATGTGAGTGTTGCAGACTCAATGGATGCGTTGAGGATATGGCAGCTCTGACAGTAACTGTTGGAAGTCTGGAAAGTTCTCCCTGGGAGCTATACTTCTCAGAATGGCCTGGAAACTGTCCCAAAAGATGCGCTCTTCTCTAGTCCTCATTATTGGTATCTGTCAGACCCCTCTATTGGTGAGTTTGGACCCCGGATGGATACCCCTAGGGGAATGCGCCCCTCTTCTTCTGGAAAAATGCGCCCTAGTGATTCCACCATTGGAATCGGACAAGATATGTCTCAAAACGACCACTTTGGTCTACTAGGAAATGGGTCGGAAGGGTTTCCTTGAATCTGACCCGATGCTCACTTTGGAACCCCAAATGTGCCCGCCAAATGTGTCGCACGTCCAAGTCTGGAAAATGCATCCCAGATGATTCCTCCATCGGAATCTGATGAGGAACAAGGAAAAAGATGTGCCTTGCCCTCCTCTCAAATGGGTTGGAGCAAAATCTCGGAATTCCCCCTGGATGGGGTAAGTCGACCCAAAACCCTCTTAGAAGTTGTGCCCTCACTCTGGATGAATGCACCCTTGCTATTGAACACTATGTAACTGTTGTTGAAGAATGATGGAAGACCTGAATGATCTTCCCGGTGACTAGGGTGTGTCTCTCCACACCGAAATCAACCAACTGGTGTCTTCCTCCTTGAATCCACTGAACTATCTCTCCTGAGATGTGCCTCTCTCCTCAATGACAAGTCATAATCTACATAATGATGAATTAGGTCATTGACCCTTCCTTTATAGCTTTCCAAAACTCTAAATCACTACTGAAACCTTAATTCATTGTTAACTTCCAAAACCCTAATTCATTGTTGACTTCTATTTTTAGCTCATAATGACTTAAAAGCGCTTTTAACCCTTTTTATCTCAATGTCACTTTCTAAATATAACACCTGTGACTGGAGTGACCTCTAGTAATCCTGTTTACCCATTTTTTGGCCCTGGCTATAGTCTAACGGGGCAGTTTAGACCATTAATCCTCCTCTTTGGAGACGTTATAGTGGGCACACCTAGAGGTTATAGTGGTAGCAGTTGGATAACACGACCATGTGTAACGTGAGTACATGCCCAACTAGTTGTTGATTCCGCCAGACATAATGTGTGTGTGTGTGTGTAGAGAGAGAGAGAGAGAACTAGCAAACACAGAGGTCACACAAGAAGATCAAAGAATCTTCGACACTCGACACATTTAAAAAAAAAAAAATATTTGTTTCTTTGCCACCGCATATAACTTTATTTATCCTAACACATATAAAGACAGACAAGCCAGATGATCTATTTAATAGAATGAAATGGATGTTGCTTACTTTGTCCATGGGAAAAATTAAAGAAGTGACTATGAAAATTGTACTTAACTCTAAATATTGGGATGAAATCCAGTTGGAAGTATACATAGATCATTATGAATGAATTTCATAAATACATTAAAGAGATAAAACATACAAGGTAGGAATGAAAATTTCGAACATGGCAAGTCAGACTCCAACAATATATCAAGTTACACGTGATGGGGATATCTCTGCTTTTTAGTAGCTATCTGTTGTACTACTGGTAATAGGAAAAATTACAGAATCTTATTAAGAAAATAAAAACAAGATGGATTATGCAAAATACAATATAAGCAACACGGATTATGCAAAACACAGTATAATTAGAATGAGAATACTTTCAAAAACTAAATGGTTTCAATACCAGAAATGCTCTAGGAGATTAACGCTTGGGCGCCTTCTCTTTCCGAAATGAATGTGAGTCATCTATAAGTTTCCACTCTGCCATCTGGGCGACCCTGGAACTTTAGCGTCCCAGCTAAAGTTTTACTGACCTGCCAATTTTAGAACTCCCCTGGCCATATTTAGCGATGGAACAAATTTCTCACGAAATGACTTTCTCGCTAATTACTTGTTAACCCGATATTAATATAATATTATCATTAACTAATTCGGGAATCCGGGACTCCAACTCTTTGGGGCTCCAGGCTTCAAGGGAAATGTGTTTTTTCTGGAAGGAAAACTCCAAGAGTGACATTCTCCCGGAGTCATGTAGCAGCCTGACATCTTATGGCTGGCGTGTCGCACAGTGCCACGTGTCATTTTCTGAATGGATACCACCTGTACTGCTTGTTGCTTTCCATGTGTCCGCAGCAGTTTTCATTTTCCTCCGCTACTTCGGGCTTCTCATTCTCCCACGGTCCCCCATACATGTGTGTTTACTCCCATTCCAACTTGGCAGGGACTACGCTGCCATGCAACACTTGTTCTATATATTGGTTGCTTGGGTCAGAGGTATTGTATGAAGTTAATGAAAGTACAATGAGAATTTATTTAGAACCTATATGTTGTTGAAAGTGTATTCTAAAATTGTTAATTAGTGAATATAATACATTGAGCTTGCTTTGGAGTGTAGGTTATTTTTTTTTAAGGAGATTTCCATGTGAAATC
>ML819692.1:132492-144896 GCA_009831015.1 Picea engelmannii | reverse complement strand
ACCAAATCCCTTGTTTTAGGGCACCAACCCTAGGAAGCACCAATTCCCTTGTTTTTAGGGAACCAACCCTAGGAAGCACCAACTCCCTTGTTTTTCAAGGCACCAACCCTAGGAAGCACCAAATCCCTTGTTTTTTACACTTTACCTAGTAAAGGATATGAATCCTTCCTTGCTCCTCCCTTCCACCCTCACTACATAAGTATCATCAGTTTTTCTTCTTGGACTCTGCTTTTGCTTTTGATCTTCTGATCTAGACTTTAGAGACACTTTATTCTCACCATTCTTTCTTATTTAAATAGTCTTCCAACTGGTGTGAATTTGAACCATTGCATCTTTTGAAAATGAACCCTTGTACCCTTTCATTTAAATGATAATATTAAACTTTAAATAATATCATTTTTCCTTTTTATTCTTTATTCATAATGCTCATGTTTTAACTCTTCTTTAATCATGACTGTGTATCAGTTCATTACTCTACATATCTAGAATTGTTGTGAATTCGAGTCTTAATCAATAGGCACTCCCTTCAAACAAAAATTATTGTGAACGCAAGATCGAAACCATGAGGTTATCCATTCCAAGCATTGTTATGTTAGCGCTTTCTTCTTCCTCCCCTATTCTTCTACATGGGACCATATTCAAATTTCTGAGGGATTATTTAATTCTATCCCCTTTAGCTTTTTTACCTTATCATGTGACCGATGTTAGAACCAGGTTCTCTTGTACTTCATCCTTCAGGACTTCCGACCTTTGCATTTATTCAATTCTCCTGAAGTACATTTTGCAAAAGTGCGTACACTATAGTCACTCATAGATCAAACGATTAATATTTAATCTTCGATTGGATGGACGATCTTGGATTATCCATAGGCTTCAAAAAAATCGACGGTCATGAATTGATCTGTAGTTGAGTAGATGATTCTCATTCACTTCAGGACTTCAGCGTTTCGGGACTCTGGCTTTTGCAGTATTCCAACTCTTCAGGAGAAAATTTTGTCGAAGGGTGTATCAACAATCCCGGCTTGATAACCTTCACTTTTCCAAGAGCTAGAATCATAGACTTAGGCACAAAGGATCTCTCGCTCTCTGGGTATTCGGCTATTCATGACTCTGGGACTTCGAGATACTCAAACTTTGAAGTAGTTCAATCCCTCTGGAGTGTTTTCCTACCAAATAAGTCATAAATTTGTGGTGACCACTTGTTGTCAGTTGTTAGTATACCTTACACTATCCTTCCATTGTAGTCAATCGAACGATTGAAATATATTCGGATGGATATTAGATCAATGACTAACATCAATTTGTGACTTCGACCTTTAGTGCTTCATGTAGACTTACATGTTTCAGAATTATTTTTCTTCGAAGTGGTCAATGTCGGATTTAACCACCTTATTTCCTTTATTGTGATCTAATTATTCAAAATTTTCATTCCAGATCGATGGTCAATGCTTAATTCTAGATCAAATCTTGATCTAACGGCTAGGAAACCATCCAAAGCTCCTTCCTGATCGACAATTGGCGTTATTTCCTGACTTCAGGATTTCATGGATTCTTACTTGTTTCAAGTAATCACCGAAGTGGTGAATCTCTAGAGTACCAGATATTTTTATCTCCTGCTTGATCCAATGACTAAGAACTGACCTAAATTTTCTCCTCGAGATCTGACGGTCGGTGTTTACTTCATGATTTCAGAGGTTTCAATACTTCATGTTTTATGGGGTCCTCTTATCTTGTCCTTCCAATTGATTCTATCTGATGATCAAGATAGATCTTGAACTAATCCAACAATTGTTGTAACTCAATCCTTTACAAGGGATTCTTCTATGTAGGCTCGGGCTTCTACACGACCTGTTACATTATTTCTCTTGAGCTTTGATATCATCACCTACACTCTGTTGACATCAATGAAAATATTGTACCAATGTATCCAACAAGTCAACTATATCCAACATTGATGGGATTGGAATGGGATTTTGATTACCAAGAAATCATTAACTTGAAGAGGAGGGAGATGATATTTGAAGTTGGAGATCTAAAAGTTACTACACCCTTGGACCCATAAAAAGGAAGGAGATACATAGAGCCCATCCAACGGAAATGACATTGACAACTTATATAACATGACGACTTGAATGGATGATTATGTAAACATCATTGCAGATGGTATGCTAAGTCAGAGGAGTATCATTTTGTGTGCATCAGATTCTGAAGAAGGTTTAGAACATTGGTAGCATAGAATGCATGAAGTCTCAACTAGACGATGTGCACACATCACCCGATCCTTGTGTTGGATTGGAGCCGAATTATGTGATCCTCCTAGGTATGATGGATTAACTGATGTAAGTTTGTTTGTAAAGGAATTTGAGTTGCAGGTACCTGAACATCAAAGGATGTTGGCACTAGATATTGTCCTAAAAGAGGCTCCAGCGAAATGGTGGGATGAACACAAGGAGGGAATGAAATAATGGCCACATTGTAGAAGGATAATGCAAGTTAGGTTTGGTACCAAGGGAGAAAATATTATGCAAAAGTATACAGGAGAGAGTGATGCAGGAATTCATGTTGAGAAGTGCAGGATCTTATGGAGTTCAGTACCAGAAACAGAATGGATGCACATATTTATACATACATTGGACACAATTTCGAAGAACTGGTATTTGGAATTGGAAATCCACAGAGAGACAACAAGATGGGAAGAGTTGGCTCATATGTTCAAAGTCGGATTTACGTTTGAACATGAATCTCCATCAATGGATATAGAACTACATGCTATTCTAGCTAAGATCTTCTTAGAAGAAGGGTCGATGGAGGTGGTACCAGTGTATTATGTGCACAAAGATACTATGATTGTCCATGATTTATTGGAATGCTACAATGTGGCTAAGGAAGAAAATGATGAAGAAGATCCTAGAAATGTACAAGTCCTTGAAAGAGAAGGAGAACGAGTAGTAGAAGGGATAGAGCTTGAATCTGTTGCATACACCCAATCGATAAAGATGTGGAAGGTAAACATTGGGATGAGAGAGAATCCAAAGTTTGCACAGATAGGGGATTACTGGAGTGATGAAATAGTAGAGAAGATTGCATACTTTCTATGTGAATATCAAGACCTATTCCCAATGAAATTTTCAAAGATAAAGGGGATAGCAGTGGACTTAGGTGATATGAATATTCTACTAAAGCCAGGAGCTAAGCCAATGTGACAACAAACATATAGGTTAAGACCGAAGTATAAGAAAAAGTTGAAAGACGATATAGATAGGATGTTGGACGCATGAATAATTGAACCGGTAGAAGAATCCAGGTGGATCAGTCCAATGGTAGTGCAAAACAAGAAGACGGGAAGAATCGAGATCTATGTGGATCTAAGGAAGTTGAATGATGTGTGTTTACATGACCCATTCCCAACATTGTCACATATGAGGTATTGGAGAATGTATAAGGACAAGAGACTTACTCTTTTACAAATGTATTTTTGGGGCACCATGAGATAAAAATTACACAGGAAGATCGGTACAAGACTACTTTTGCAAAAGAATGGGGGAGCTATCAGTATATAGTAATTCCCTTTGGACTGAAGCATGTCCCTGTGGTTTTTTCACGAGTAGTGGTTGCAACATTCAGGGAATTTATTCATAAGTTCCTTGAAGTGTACTTGGATGATTGGATTGTGTTCAGTCTATTGAAGGATCACATAGAAGTACTCAAACTAATGTTGTACAGGTGTAGACAGTGTCATATTTCACTGAACTTAAATAAGTGTATTTTTTGCACACCATTTGGAGTTTTGTCCGGAGACGTATTCTTCAAGAAGGTATTACTAGTAGATCCTACCAATATTGCAATGATTCTGGATTTAGAACCACCTACATCAGTCATACAGTTGAGGTAAACTCTAGGTCATACGGGATATTAGATGAAATTTAGCAAAGGATATGCGAAGATCACAACACCGATGAAAAAGTTGTTGAATAAGGATGAAAAGTTTCAATGAAACGAGGACTGTCATAAGGGTTTGGACACCTTAAAGAAAAAACTAGTGATCAAAGCCACTTAAAAGTGCTCAGACGTGGTCCAAATGAATTGTGCCACCTTCTTAGTGAACCAATTTTTGCAAGATTGTATCAAGGCCCGGGAGAAGGGTACATAATTTCACTACACATGGTTGTTGATTTTGATTGCGCTGGTAGGATGGCAAGAACCAAGCTATTACCAATGCATGGGAACAACCAATAAAGGAAATATAGCCGCGTGATATGCCAACTTATAGCATACGATGAAAAAAAAGAGGCAACAGGACAATATTGTCACATTCTTTGTATACTTTGATAGTATCAGGTACCTAATCTAACACACTTCACATTTCAATCGAGACCGTAGAAACCTACAAAGATATTGTGCGCTTCAAAGAAAGAATGCATCACATGTACGTGCAAGCAAATAAGGACCCTTCTCACCAATGGTTTCCAACCAGCTATAGGTTGACAACATATGATGTATGCTTGATTTTGAATGATTGGGAATATGGGTGGAAAATACCAATAGAGAAAATGGGGCACCTAGAAGGGGAAGAAGAAAATGATAAGAGTGATGAAGAACTAGATGAGGGGCAGTGGAATGATCAGAATAATGGGGCAGAAGATGCGCCTGGTCCATCAACAATAGAGTTACAACAGATAGTTCCCAGAACATACTGGAAAATAAAAGATAAGGGGAATGAGTCAGTAGTAGGTGTGCACAAGAAGGCCAAAGTGCATAAGGAAACCCCAGTTTATAATTTTACCAATGAAGACATGGACTAAATCAAATACCTGGTATAGGATGCCACAGAGGAATTCATTGAGGAAGAAACTAGGAAACAGGAAGAGAAGCACCAGAAGGTGTAGGAGAAGTTGGTAACACTACAACATCTCCTGGAAGTAGCCAACATAATGAAAGAGCGTAGGACAGAGGGAGGAATGTTCACAAGTCTGGTGGAGGAAGCAGATATTGCTCGTTCAGTATTAACCAAGCTAGCAACTAGACACACAACACTACAAATTGTATCAGATGCCATTGAGTTCCCAATGATATAATTACACGAACAGGTAAAGCCGATCAACTATCTTAACAATCTGGTGTTGCAACTGCCAACACATTGTTTGACAACACAAGTATTCCAACAGAGGACAAACACCTTTAGTAACCACTCACACAACCAAATCAAAGATCAACACACCAATGTTTTGACATGGTAAAACCCCTATGGAGAAACATCCACAACCCCAACCAACGTGGCCACTTGGAGAAGTTTATTAATGCAAAAGAAAAATATTACAGAGAGATTTTACAAGAGCATTTCTCACAATCGATCATCGAAAAATGACCCTTCATTCTCTTTAAATATAGATCATGGACTAATCGGGTGTTAAGCGATGGATCAATGTAATCATTAAGATCGAGGAGCATATGAACCGTCAGATCACTCTATGTGAGGAACATATCATGACCATTGGATTTTCTAACTACAAATTCATACTAATGCATACTAAAGAAACACACTAAGAAACAAACTTTTACCTAATGACACATTAGACCAAGTAGATATTAACTAACTCCTAAGTGTGTAAATATCTTAACATCCCCCCTTAAGAACAACTTGAGATAGGATTGAAGGATTTACAATAGTGACACAATAGGAGAAGGAAGGAGGCATTAGAGCTTGTCCCCCCTTAATGACAACTTCATGAACTCCTAACATAGATCAAAGTTTGGAAAACTTTGCTTCTGTAAGAGACTTTGTGAAAATGTATGCAACTTGATCTTCTATAGGGAAAATGATCACTTCAATAACTTGATCATGAATGGGCTTTATGATGAAGTGCATGTGTATCTCGATGTGTTTTTTGTGTTGATGTTGAACTGAGTCTTTAGCAAGCCTGATGTCACTCTGATTGTCACACCAAAGGCTAGTCGAATGTTTCTACTAGAATCCAAACTCAGAAAGGATTTATCGAAGTCGCAAGGTTTCCTAACTTGCATTTATCGTTGTTTGGTACTCTGCTTCTGCTGAAGAATGTGCAATAGCCTATTGTTTCTTACAGGACGAAGTGACAAGCCCTGAACAAAGGATCAAAACATAACCTACAGTAGATTTCCGATCATTAAGGTCGTCGACCCATTCTAAATCACTCAAACCAACCATTAAAGGAGTCCCCCCTGAACTGTAATGTATCTTGAACTGAACTGTATCTCGGGCATACCAAAGTATCCTTTTAGCTACTTTCCAATGGCTTTCATGGGGTGTTTTCATATACCAGGAAACAATACAAACAACAAAGGAAATATCAGGACGGGTATGATTCAAGTATAAAAGGCTGCCAACTAACTGACGGTACGAAGTGGCATCAACTTCGAGAGAAGTACAGGTGGCATCAAGCTTGAATCCAGATTGGAAGGGAGAAGGATCCAGTTTACCATCTTCCATGTGAAAGCGATGAAGAAGGTCACAAGCATATTTAGACTTGGAAATAAAAATTCCTTCATTGGTTTGCAAAACTTGGAGGCCAAGGAAATAGTGCAAAAATCATAAGTCTGTCATTTCAAATTTCTTCTTAAGGATGGTGTTCACATGGTTTAAAATTTTTGAGTCCCGACTAGTAAGGATAAGGTCATCAACATAAAGGACAAGGATTATGAGATGGCTTCCTACTTTATTGGTATAGACATTAGCATCATAATGAAATATAGAAAATCCAGTGTCAATAATAAAGTTTCACATTTTGTCATACCAAGCTCGGGGAGCTTGCTTAAGACCATAAAGAGATTTCTTAAGGTGAAAAACAAGGCTAGAGTCATTTTGGACATAGACAGGAGGTTGTTCCATGTAGATTTATTCCTGCAAATCCCCATGTAAGAAGACGGATTTAACATCCATCTTATGGACCTCCCATTTATGTGAGGCAGCAAGGGAAAGAACAAGGCGAATAGAATTCATTTTGGCTACAGGGGAAAATGTTTCATTATAGTCAATTCCTTCAACTTGGGAARATCTTTTGGCAACTAACCGAGCCTTATGTATTTCAACACTTCCATATGATGCATACTTAGTTCTCTAGACCCATTTACATCTCACCAATTTTCTTTCTTTTAGAAGAGGTACAAGATCCCAAGTATCGTTTTCCATTAAAGAACGATACTCTTCATTCATTGTTGTATCCCAATATGGATGACCTAAAGCTTATGAAAATGTCTTTGGATCATGAGTCTCTGAAACTTGAGCCAAAAGAGAAGAGGCTCACTGGAACTGAGAACATGCTTGACGTTGATGTAAATGATCACCGACAAGATCACTAGCTGCTTCTCGTACAGACCCATCTAGGAAGCAGTGGTGTTGGTGCTCGTTTAGGTTCAATGGAATCATCTGGAAGAAGGGGAGAATGTGGAGGTGGATTTTCATCCTCATTGTCATCATATAAAGAAGAAACTAGAATAGGAACAAAAAAAGGCACAAACGTCAAAGATGGCCCGCAGGCCGAAAAAGGCACAATCGTCGAATTAGTCTCACAGGCCAATAAATTTTCATCAAATTTAACATCTCTTCTAATAATAATTTCATTACAACATGGTTGAAGAAGTCGGTAACCTTTGACATCTTCAGAATAACAAAAAAATATACACTTCTCACTTTTAGGTTGTAATTCTTTCCTTTTCTCATCAGGAATGTGAGCCAATGTTATATTGTCAAATACACAGAAGTGACTTACATCTGGTTTAATTTTAGTCCATTCTTCTTCCAGTGTCATATTTTTAATATCCTTTGTGGGAGAGCGATTTACTATGTAATTTGCACAGTTGATGGCTTCTACCCTATACTTTAGACTTAACCCCTTAGATTGGATCATACAATTAGCCATTTCTTTTAATGTGTGGTTCTTTCTCTTAGAAACACCATTTTGTTGTGGTGTATATGGACCAATGTGTTTCATTTGGATGCCCTGTGTAGTGCAGTAACTTGTCAAATTATTTTTCACATATTCACCTCCATTATATGTTCTTAACCTTTGAATTTGATGTCTAGATTGCTTTTATACAAGGGCCTTGTAGGCCAGAAACTTGTCAAAACTTCACTCTTAAGTTTTAAGAAGTAAATCCAAGTATGTCTGGAAAAAATCATCAATGAAAGTTAAGAAGTACTTGGACCCAGAAAAAGAAGGAGAAGAAAGTGGACCACACAAGTCATTGTGAACAAGTTGCAAAGGGCCCAAGGCGTGCTAAGAGGCACGTTTGTCAAAACTATCCCGGTGATGTTTTCCAAGAACACAACCGGTACAAACACCATCTCTGCATGAAACAAGAGCAAGACTAGTCATCGTCTTTTGATCACATAGTTGTTGCAATGAGCGATCTTTTAGATGACCAAACTACTCATGTCAAATTTTTCTCAAGCCATCACTATGAGCAACAAAAACTGAGGGAAAAGATGATGACCCAAAGTTTTCAAACTTGTACAACATGGTAATATCATCAACAATTCCAGTTGCAAGAACATGCTTAGGATCTTTTAGATTCTTGATTACAACTTGGCGAGGTGAAAACTCTACGGTTTTACCTTCACCTAAATGAGTTCTTTTATATACTGATAAAAGGTTACAAGAAATACTTGGAATACATAATACATCATTGAAATGACCATTATCTACTTTAAGTATTTCGGATTCTACAACACTAAGAGATCTATCATCACCAACAAATATTTTCTTGGTGTTACATTCATTTAGAGAAGAAAGTATGGCTTTAGCCTTAGCCATATGATAGGATGCTCTAGAATCAATAATCCACTCATCAGAAGAAGAAGTAGAAGTTGCATTGAAGGAGAAACCAGAAGAAGAAAATGCATATCCATGAGAAGAAGAAGAAGAAGACGTAGAATCAATATTAATGTTGTGCTTCTTCATCGTTGCTTCTAAATATGTCATCTTATTGAAACATTTGGACTCATCATGACCATATTTCCCACAAAAGTTGCAATTTCTGTTAGTCTTCTTATTTTTAGAATTTGCTCATTTGTCACCATTACGAGTTGAAGTTGTTTGAGTGGGTTTGGGACCCATGTTTTTCTTGTTTTTGTGGAAAGGATGTTACTTCTTGGGATTCTTGGGTTTATCTTTCTGTTGGGAGACTAAGGCTTTGTTGGAGGTACCTGCAGTACTGATCACTCCAAGTTGTACAAGCTTATCTTTCTCTCTAATCAAAGCATCACAAAAGGACTCAAGAGTGGGTTTTTGATCAGCTTTCCCTAGAGCCTCTCTCATGGAATAAAAGGTAGATACAAACACATGATATGCATTAATTAGCTTAAAAAGAATAATATATATGCAACGCTCTTCCTCCAACTTTATGGTACACTCTTCACATAAAATTCTAAGTGTTTTAAACTTAGATATATAGTCTTCAATGAAAGAAAAAACATTTGGACTTAAATTCAATATCTGATTTTCTAACTAATGTGCTGGAATAATATTGTGTTTACCAAACACACATTCGAGCTTTTCCCAAGCTTCATCGAGGTCATCAATTTCTTGAAGGTGGAACCTTAAACCAATAGATATGGACATTCCGATCAATCCACGTGCTTTCTCATTCCTATTAGCCCATTTGACTTTATTTTCATCATCAATGGGTTCTTTTTCCTTTCCCAAGGTAATTCTTAACATGCATTTACTTCTTAGTAAGTCCTCCATATGGGATTTCCATAGGAAGTAGTTGGTGATGGTAAGCAAAAGATCACGGGAAGAAGCCATATTAAATATGTAGATAATATGGATTTAAAAAACTGAAACTGATGAGATGGATGGAAAGATCTCGAAAAATTAGGCGGTTTTAAAAAAACAACACTGAAAATAGACTTCGAATGTGAAAGTTATGCCCTCACTTTTACAAATAAGTTGCTTTATGAAGTGACTCACTTTTATAAAAAGAAGCAGAGATCACTTCTACAATGAAGTTACTTTATAAAATAAAGTTGCATGCAAAATAAATAACTTTAAAATAAAATATTAAAGCTACTTATAGTGATTCAATAAATATTAAAGCTACTTATAGTGATTCAATTTTATACTTGACGTGAAATACACTTTACAATGGATGCATGGACTCTTAAAAAAAATGTAACAAAAAAGAGACTTGAACTCAAGACCTCTTACTTAATAAAGCAACTTTTAACCAAGTGAGATAGAAAAACATATTGTATTCTTTAGAAGGAGGATTGTTGTTGTTGTTGTTGTGGAAGACGGCCTTGTAGAGCGTGCTCATAAAAAAATCTTTTCACACAAGAAAAAAAGTTCACTTATCGATGACAACTAGGGTTAGATCTTGGTTAGCTTACCCAGAAAATGCACATTTTCCTATATGTTTATGATTTGCCGAGATCGCACAGGGTGCAGGAAAAAGAGCATACTCAGATCTAAAAGAGTAGCAACCTAGAAACAAACAATATAAAACCAAAACAATACACTGCAAATATTTAAAAAGGGTATATTCAGGCTTTATACCTCCAGATCTGACTGAAATGGTCATATCTTAGGCAAACATAAACCTTTTTGAGTGAAATGAAAAGCGTTCATGAATTAAATGAGCGCTCTGGATGCAATGGAATAGGCCTCTCAGCCCACAAATGTACAAAAATGGCAGAAACCATAGATGAGACAACTCGGCTTCACGATCTCGATCTACAATGGGAGCGTGTCTTCAAACAGGTTATGATACCATGTTCGACAACACAGGTATTCCAACAAAGGATGAACATCTTGAGTAACCACTCACACAACCAGATCAAATATCAACACAATGATTTTTTGACGTGGTAAACCCCTACAGGGAAACATCCACGACCCCAGCTAACGTGGCCACTTGGCGCAGTTTATTAATGAAAAAGAAAAAGATTGCAGAGAGATTTTACAAGAGATTTTCTCACAATCAATCATTGGAAAATGACCCTCCATGCTCTTTAAATAGAGATCATGGACCAATCTATTATTAAGCCACAAATCAATGTAGCCATTAAGATCGAGGAGAATTTGAACTGTCAAATCGCTCTATGTCGGGAACATATCATGACCATCGGATTTATTAACTACAAATGCATACTAATGCATACTAAAGAAACACACTTTTACCTAATGACACATTAGACAAAGTAGATATTAACTAACTCCTAAGTGTTTACATATCCAATATCCTAACACACACATATTACAAATCCTGCAAATGGGAATGTTGCATGAGATTGGGATTCAAGGAGATGAAGCATACTGGGAATTGACCAAAGTACAGGATGAAAATGATCAATTGCAGCAACAGTATGAAACTATTCTACAACAAAAGAACATAGTGGAATGGAAAGTGGAATAAGTAAAGAAGGAAGAGAATGAGGCTGAGGAAAGGGCCAGGAAATCCCAAAAGGAAACGAATGAAGCCGAGAGTATAGCTCATAAGACACAAGCGGTCATCCAGAAGTTATACAAAGAAATGTCGGAGGTCCCCTTAGTAGTAGAAGCTACTATGGAAGAGAAGGTATTGAAGATTGGTGAATTCATCAAAGGCTTCCAATCAAATATTGAGGACCTACAGTTGCAAAGTACGCCAAGAATGCCACTAGAAGTCTGAGAGGGGAGAGAAAGGAAGGTGATGACAACAGTTGCAAACATCAAGAAGATAGAAGAAGAGTGCGCAAAACTATGTGAGGAGAGCACACAAATATGGAAATACTTAGTGGAATATCCAAAGATGAATGCTTTGGAGGCCAAATTAAGAGAAGCATAGGAAAAGGCCCAACAAGCTTTAGAGAGAATCAATACACTTCCACCAGCTGAATGTATGAAAACAATTTTGGCACAGAGGAAATCTTGCGTGGAAGTGGAACAAATGAGGGATCAACAAATGATCCTTTAACAATGCTTAGGACCGTTGCCGGAAGAAGCAGTAAGCGTGATTGGTAAACTGGCCACTACAAAGGGCAAGGTGAAGCAAGCAACCCACGAAGCAGAAGAAAAACATACAACCTTAACTACATAGGGGGTGGAAGAGATTGTGGAAACAGATAAGACAATGATAATGGAAGTTGTGACAACCAAGGAAGCCTCCAATAAGTTCATCCAAGAAAGGAGGAGTGTGCAACATGCCTAAGTGGCTTAGGACGAGCCACAGGTGAGTGTTGGGGGCATGTTGGACATGCAGTTTTGGAATACAATTTTGGTAAAAATCCCAAGTATAGAAGAAGTGTGTAGAAGAGGTGCAAAGAAGAAGAAGGAAGAGTTAGGAGTACGCAGTTGAGGCACATCCAGAAGCACAACACATAGTAAGAGGAATAAAGCAGAGAGAAGAATAAAGCAGGGAGTAATGCAAGGGAAGAAAGTGGGTGAAAA
>ML819692.1:23195-41810 GCA_009831015.1 Picea engelmannii | reverse complement strand
TGCCGACATGGCAACTTCCACGTGGTAAACAACGATTACACCCACTGGGGAATGTACGCCATCGGTGGAAGTGCGAATCCAACAATTAACAGCCAAGGGAATCGATTCCTCGCACCTGTCGATCACTCTTCCAAGGAGGTAAAGGTTGCTTTCTGAATTCTGCTCAATTCATTAGCATGTACATGATCAGAGTGAGTAGATGGAGTTAATGAGTATGAATGATCGAGCAGGTGACGAAGCGCGAGGAAACACCAGAGAGCGTATGGAGGCAGTGGAATTGGAGATCAGAGGGAGACCTGATGTTGAACGGGGCGTTCTTTGTTCCGTCGGGCGTGGGCGCATCATCGAGCTATACGAAGGCTTCCAGTCTCGCAGCGAAACCGTCGTCTCTTGTCGCCTCTCTCACAGCGAATGCCGGCGTTATGACATGCAGAAAAGGCTCCCCATGCTGACTTCAACACCACTACGCCCACGGCCACCTTGAATCTCTTGAATCTCTTTTCTACTTTCTTTCTTTCGTGTAGTAACTGTCGTGAGTATTTGCTTTCCGTAGTAGCTCTACTGAGCATTCTTGCGTGTGAGAATCTGTTAACGTTAACTTGAGGAAGCTCTTCTACCCTCCAACCTTGGTCTGTATGCATACACCATCCAGAACCCTCCAATCCATGGAGTTTAATGGACAGGTGCACAAGCGTTGTTGATTGCTGCGTTTTACATATCTTTATGCAATAATAATATGTATTGAGAGGCAGTTGTATTTATCTGCGTATTCTATTTTAACGTAGTTTTGGTTTTTATTTCTATATCCCATCCCCTTCTATTCATTTACGCTTGAATTCGTCATGCCAGCAGTGAGAAGATACGTTTTAGCTATACCACTCAAATAACGTAAGTAAATATTGCTATGATACTGATAGCAGCACTGTCCTTTGAAGATTACTGCAGCACACCTTTGAAATAGTAATATAAAATATACAAAATAGAAATATTGTATCTATTTTATTTTTTATTTTAAATTGTATTTTTGAATGTATAAATAAATTTGAAATAGTGAAAAATTTTATAATAATTAAATTATACAAATTTAATCACTTAAATTAAATCTAAAATTTTACTAATTTTAATTAAATTTTAAACAAAATTAATTGAAAAATAAAAAATAAAAAATAAAAATAAAAAATCTTAAAAATATCCAAGGTTCAAATTAAGTGGTTTCAATTATATTTGAGATTGCTTACACTTTATAATTAAAAATTAATATCTTACCCTTTTAAAATAATAATGTTTATAGGGGTTTTTAGAAGGGTTATTTTAAGTGGAAATTGATATTGAAATACCACGAACCGTAAAGATACACCTAGTACATCACAAAGCGTAAAATTATTATCAAATTAACCATTGCTCCATTACAAAGTGTGAAATCTTACTAGATTAACGAGTTAGAAAAATAATGTTATCAAATTAATTATAATCACTATCAAATACAAAATATTATTAAATTAGTTATTTATTTAAATTTAAGAGGATTATTACATCAAACATTTTCATTTATTCATATTTATCAATTTTTTTTATAAGTATTACATATCTATTAATATTATTGGATATGTGTTATATTTTTTTTTTGTAGTATTGGAGTTGTTTTTGGGTTAATATTTTTGGCCCATAGTTTTTTGTCAATGGTTTTTGGTTGATGATTTTTTGGTAGATGGTTTTTTTGGATAATGCTTTTCTTTATTGGTAAATGGTTTTGTTAGTCCATTGTAATTTAATTCTGATATAGGAATTTTGGTTTAGGAATTGGGGTATTAAAGGTTGGAGAAGAAGCACAATGCTGGTTTTGGCGATTGGGTTTTCATAGTAAAAATGTTTTTATACCGTCTAAATGTCATTATTTAAACTATACAATATATATGCATTATTTACTTAATAGGTTAAAAACTAACATTTGGTATAAGAGCAATTTTTTGTTGATGGTATAATTAATCATATAATTATTAATTATTAAATAATATTATTAATATAATATGTAAATAATATATTTATAATATAATGTATAAATATATATAATAAGTAATAATAATAAAAAATAACTATTTATTAAGGGAGACATCCTTTAATAGATGGTCACCATATCTTCTTTATATATGGTACATTCATTATTGTAATAATGAATAGATATCATATATCATCTCATATAAAAATTCAACATGGTATCAGATTGACTTTCTCACGGGAGGGCCCACGAAAATGAGAGTATATTATTGTAGGTAGTGTAAATTTACTATTGCATGCATTGTAAGAGACCTATGGTGAAGGGTAATGCTTGTTGTTTCATTCCATACATTGTTGTTGCATAGTGCCTTCGTGGACCTGTGAAGGAGTGTGGAGGTTTACATGGGTCATTGTTTAACTGTTTCCCTTTTGTTTGTACACACTGCTAGTTATTTTGCAGTGAAGATTAAGTAATTTAAAGGTGCAAGAGGGTGTAAATAAAATTGCTCTCCCATCATGTATGTGCCTCGAAGATTTGATGTGAAGGAGATTTGTTAGTCTTAAGATCATATCAAAGAAGGTAGTTTGGTTGTGCTACATGTTAAATCTAGATTGTGAGAAGTTTTGGCTTGCAAAATCCTCAAGTGTTGAAACTAACATCTCGAGAGTCGCTCCATATTTGTACTACGTTGTGTAAGAGTTTCCTTTGTACAAGATTTGAGGCATGCATGTAGACGCGTTCTAAGCCACAATAATCTTGAATTTCTAAACATAGTTTGGGGCATCCAATTGTTGACAAGAGGGGTGATATATTCATGCTTAAGACATTAGGACACATGCTGCCTTGGAAACGAACTACATCGTGTTTCTTAGTTATACAAGTAGTGTTGGTGATGGTTTGTTTGCATCCACAAATGTGAGAATAGATAGTGTGATGCCTAGGAAGTGTAGTCGCTGAGATAAACAATGTGTTAGAATGGAAGATACCTAAGTTATGTTGTGCGGTAGTTTTGTAATCATTATGAGCCACTGGGTCCGCATAATGCAAATGACAACATGTTACTGAAGACTAAAGTTAGTGGAAAATCATGGACTGGTGAGGATTGGTTGACTTAGACCATTCTATTGTGTGCCAGGGTGAGCAACCATTTGTAGTGAGTTCTTATGGCAGGTTTCTCTGAGAGGCTTCGAAGATATTTTCCTTTTTATGTGGTGACCAAGAAATCAACCCGGTCTATAATGTTTAGGAAATTGAAAACCTTCTAGCTATAGGAGGAGTAGAAACACTTGTATGAGTTTTGGGATAGAGAATTTATTATAGAACAACAACCTCATTTAGAATCTTATTGTTGTATCCCTGGATAGCGATAAAAAAGTCTAGATGTGGGCACATCCATGTGTGAATGGAGGCTTCATCATCTACAAGGTTATTGAGAAATATTGTCACAAGGTTGCGACCTTGATCATTATCTATATCATGAATAGGAAGTGTGTTTGCAAGGATCACTACAACAAACTTTAGAGAAGAAAATGTTCTTGTTTTGATCTTGTTTTGTTCTGGGCAAGTTACCATGGAAATGCATGTTCCATGGATATGTTCTTGATGGAAATGGAAATGGTTGTACCATGGAAATGGTTGTTATGATCTTATTTTGTTTCGGGAAAGTTACCATGGAAATTCTTGTTCCATGGGTATGTTCTAGATGGAAATGGAAATGCTTGTTCCATGGAAATGGTTGTTGTATCCCTGGACAGTGATAAAGAAGTCTAGATGTGGGCACATCCCTGTGTGAATGGAGGCTTCATCATCTACAAGGTTATTGAGAAATATTTTCATAAGGTCACCACCTTGATCATTATCTGTATCATGAATAGGAAGTGTGTTTGCAAGGATCACTACAACAAACTTTAGAGCAGAAAATGTTCGTGTTTTGATATTATTTTGTTCTGGTCAAGTTACCATGAAAATGCTTGTTCCATGGATATGTTCTTCTCCTTGTTCCGAGTAGGTTACCATGGATACTTGTTTAGTACACTGTGGTTCTTCATAGATCTTCTTTATGAAGACCAAGGATGAGGTATTCAATGGATTCCAGGAGTTCAGAGCTCGGGTAGAGAACCTGACAGGGAAGAAGATCAAAGTGTTGAGGTCAAATAATGGAGGAAAGTACACTTCGAGGGACTTCAGTGATTTCTACAAGGAAGTAGGGATTAAGAGGGAGTGTTGATCTTTGGGAAGCATCGAGCAAACATTATCGAGAGTGTTCATGTTGATTTGACTGAGGAGAATGGCCCAAGCACGGTCTTAGAGACTTGAGGTGCTTCCCCAAATTTAGTATTGGGAAGACATTCTCCCAGAGTGGCCATGCTAACTTGGCTAAGGAGAATGGTCGAGGATGTTGAATTTCTTCAAATATTAGTGTCGGGAAGACATCCTCCCATAGTGGCCATGCTGACTTGGTTGAGGATGATGATACATTCACTCAAAGTATTAGCCATAATGAATTGGCTAGTGATAAATTTCCCAGGTGCAGTCTTCAAAGGATAGAAGACTCAAGGTGTTATTGTTCCTCAATTTTGTGGAAACATCGGGAAAATATTCACCCATATGGGTGTACCTGTGGTGAATGGTCGTAGTAAGCATCGGGTGGAATTTCTCCTAGATTGGGATGCATACCAAGGGAGATAGGATACATTTATGACAAGGGTGTACTTATGGTAAATGGGCCCAGGCATAGTCCTTTGATCATGAAAATGAGTGATATGGATTGGAGGTGCTTTCCACTTGTCAGATAACATCTATCTAACACTCACTCATAGGGGTGTACCTGTGGTGAATGGCCTAGGTGTAGTCTTTCTCCTTAGTCGTGTTGATTTGATTAGGAATGGTAAAGACTAGAGATGCTAGATGCTATCACATGCAGACCCAGAGTGAGCCTAATCTCAAAGAGAGTCAGTTGGCTCAAAGGGAGAGTCACATAGGGAGTTTCCTCTCGGTTCAGGTGGGAGAGAGACATCTCCAAGGACTAATAGACAGGTGTCATGAGTTTAGGGTGAAGTTTGTATACTTTATAGACAAACTTGGATTGATGCAGAATGTCTCCCTCGTTGGGAGCGAGTGTTGAGGTTTGGACAACAATATAATTATTAATTATTATATAATATTATTAATATAATATATTTATAATATAATGTGTCTATATATATAATAATAATAATAATAATAATAATAATAATAATAAATAGTTATTTTTTAAGGGACACATCCTTTCATGGATGGTCACCATATGTTCTCTATATATGGCACATTCATCATTCTAATAATGAATGGATATCATATATCTGTCAAAGTTTAAGCTATTATTAGGTTACCTTTCAATTTACTAGATAACAATAGCATAGATAGGATCACTGAGAGAAACACAATCACAATATACACAACATTTATCCTGGGAAACCCTCATGGGGAAGAAAACCCAACAAAACTTCCTTAATATAGAAAGCCAATACAATGCCAAGACAATGAACCAAACAACACAGAAATTCCTCTCCCAAGGATGTGCCTCTCTCTCTCTCTCTTGCTTCTTCCGACAACTGGTAACTGCAGCTTCCTTCAATACTTGCACACTAGATGAGTGAGTTATGCGAGTGTACAAATGGGCATTGGCCTCTCTTATTTATACAATTTGGGAGGCGCTGAACTAGGGTGTCGTTTCACTCGCTGGGCTGACTTATCATTCTGGGTGGTTATAACCACTTTAATATATTCTAGCTGGGCCGACTTCTCATTCTGGGTGGTTATACCCACTTATATATATTCTAGGACCGAATTTTCATTTAGCTTATTACAATTAGGGTTTGACCAATCCACAACAGGGGATTTAGTCATTTACAATACCTGACATGATCAATCCACAAAAGGGGATTGATCTTATCAATAATAAATATATTTTATATTTTACTTTATCCAAAAAAGGGGATAAGAATATTATTTGCAGTTACACAATATTTTAACACTCCCTCTTAACAAGAAGGATATCCTTTATCTTTTGACAGTTCACTGGATGTCATCATCAACTAGGCAACATCATCAATTGGGTAACATCATCAACATCATCAACTGGGTAACATCATTAATTGGATAACGAGAGGCATCGACTTGGTTATCTGGCATCATGATCACTGATTGGCATATCTATAAACCATCGAAAGTTTTTTTCTCTTTATCTTTGCACAGAAGATACTCTTTATTTCTTTCGTCTTCACGTAGAAGATATTGCTTTCTTATCTTCACACAGAAGATATTCTATGAGTTTTTCCATTCCTTTTATGTTCTCCCTTCTCTTGTAGTCATCTATCTCACCCATCCACTGGGGAGGACTACTGTCTCACCCATGCAGACCCATAGTGAGCCTAATCTCAGAGAGAGTCAGTTAGCTTAGAGGGAGAGTCATAGAGGGAGTTTCCTCTCGGTTCAGGTGGGAGAGAGACATCTCCAAGGACTGATAGATAGGTGTCATGAATTTAGGGCGAAGTTTGTATACTTCATAGACAAGATTGGATTGATGTAGAATGTCTCCCTCGTTGAGAGGGAGTGTTGAGGTTTGGAAAACATCGAGAAGACATTCTCCCATATTAATAATTAACAATATAATTATNTATATATATATATATATATATATATATATATATATATATATATATATATATATATATATATATAACAAGTAATAGTAATAATAAAATATATATAACAAGTAATAGTAATAATAAATAGTTATTTTTTAAGGGACACATCCTTTCATGGATGCTCACCATATGTTCTCTATATATGGCACATTCATCATTCTAATAATGAATGGATATCATATATCATCTCATATAAAAATTCAACATTTTTCGCTGCAGAGGAACATCTTTGTTGCTAAGGGTTTCACTTTTTGGGGGAATGTGATAGACTTTTGATAAACCTATTCAGTGGGAGCTATGTAGTGGTAATTTTTGCATTGAAAGAATGGGGAGCAGTGCCAGAATTGAGACCGATAAGTTTAATGGACAAAATTTTGAGTAGTGGAAGCTTGAGATGGAGGATGTTCTAGTGGATATGGAACAATGTGTGGTTGTATACCTAGGTACAAAGCTTGTTTCTATGTCGAAAGAAGATTGGGAAAAATTATAAATAAATTAAAGGAGTACTATTTACCTTTGTTTATTGGATTCGATATTGCTAAATGTTTCTAGAGAAGAAACTGCAAAGAAATCGTGGGAAAAATTAGGGAACTTGTATTAGTCAAAGTCCCCGGCAGATAATTTATTTCTATGAAAGAAGATATTTCATCTTAGGATGAAAGGTAGCGACTAAATGACAAAGAATCTAAATGCTTTCAATACTATGGTAAGTCAAATCATTTATGTTAATATTAAATTGTAGGAATAATATAAGTGTATTACCTTGTTATGTTCTCTACCAAATTCTTGGGATAACTTGGTTGTAGAAATAGGCAGTACCAATCAACAATATGCATTAAATTTTGAGGATGTAGTTGCATCCTTGTTATCAATGGAAATTAGAATAAAATCAAAGGGAGATCATAGTATGGATGCCTTAATGGTAAGTAGTCATTTCAAATAAAGAAGAAATAAGTTTACATGAGGGAGATCTAAACCCAGAGGAAAATCTAAATCTCTTAGGGATCCTTTAGAGAAAGTATGTTGGAAATACAATAAACCAGGGAATTTTAAAAAGAACTATTGATAAATAAGTGTTGAGAGAGGTAAAGGGATAAATGATACTACTTCTACAAAAGGGAAGTCCTCCTGAGAAGGAGGGGAAGTGTATTTGGCTTCTACAAGTACATAGTAAAAAAAATTGAGGTATGTTTCATAGACTCAGGTGCCTCTTTTCATATGTCTCCTCATAGGGAATGGTTCTGTGACTATGAAAGGTGTGATGGTGATTTCTTCCTAGGAGATGATTGGCCAACCAAAATCACAGGATGTGGAAGAGTCAAGCTGCAATTGAAAGACAAAAGGGATAAAACTCTTCTTGAGTTTTATACATTCCATATCTAGCCAGGAACCTGATATATGTGGTTAAGATGGTTGTAGGTGTACATGTTGTATTTGAAAAGAATAGAGTCAAAATGGTGTTGACGAGTGGAGTTCAGTGTGGAACTTTATATAATATATTGGGAAGCACCATCATTAATGGGTGTAGTAGTACTATTGTTCCTAAAGGAAAAAAATGAAGAAGTTAAAGCCCCTGCTCACTTTAGAGATAACACAATGATTTGGAATCGAAGATTTAGACACATCGGAAAGAAGGGTATTAAATTATTACAAGGTAAAGGTATTGTTGAAGGTGTTATCCCTCGAGATGATCCAGACTATCAGTGGAACACCGTTGAGGCCTCCCAAGAGCTAAGACTTAGGATGAACCTTGAATTCATGCTTGCGATAACAAAAATTATGCAAAAATGTGGGTAATTGTTTTCCTCTCTTACAAAAGTATCGGCCCTAAAACAATCTCAGTAGGCATTTTTCATTACCAGTCACCAATGGATTATTTATGATTTCCTTAAATAAAGGTGATAAATCAACTCACATCTGTGAATAACATGGTTAATGTGAATTGACAAGTAAGTTATAACAAATTTTACCACCTTTAAACACAACATGAGCAATAATAAAAACTATATCTATACACTTTATATATCTAATAAAGACACAACACAATAACAATAATTTTAATTTATCTATATATATGTAAACAAATAAAATAAGGATCGATTCAACTTTCCAAAAAAATATAAAATAAGAAACAAATGAGCAACATCACTAAGAAATTAAAAAAAAATCCAATACCAATCTCTTATCAACCATTCACACCCATTCAACTAACCAAAGAATCAAATCTTCTAAGCCATTCACACCCACATTCAATTAGAAACAATTCAACTTAAATGCAACTTCCTAATACACACTCCACAAGATGAAGAAATGTCCAACTACTCTATAATTACCAAAAGTTTACACTCACCATATTTCACCACATTCACATTTTACATAATAATAATAATTGTTTTAAAGTCTCTTACCCTACTACTCGAATTTGAATTTGTAACCTCTAAAAAAACACTTGTTCTTAAAACACTTAATAAATCATGACACATTCTTACGTTAAACCCTAAAACTAAAACACACTAACAACCGTAAAGCAAAAGGCAACTAACACGATCACCTCATCTCATGTAACAAACTAGGAGAAACTCACTAACAATGCAATAAAGAAAAACCCTAAAAGAATAAATGATTCCATACACAAAAGAAACATATTTGCGCAGAGCACGCTAACACTTTAGTCCCTACCCACACACCAAATAACGACGAAGCGTCCTTGTGGGCCTCGCTAAATTTGCGCCTCTCGGCTCAATTAACTTTTCAAGATTACTAACATCTCTCCCTCTATCATAAAATTTGAAGTACGGTTATATAGGTATTGATGTGGATTGCCTCGTCCAACGCACTCAACGTTACAACGCTGAGAATCAACCTGTGCTATCTCTTTAGCTCCGCTATGCAAAGCTTACAGACATTTATTCAATTTTATAAGCTTCAATCTATTTTATCCACATCACGGCCACTATGCAATATTCCTCAATTATAAGTTTTTTAATTACGTCGAAATTACCTTGAAAGGAAAGGTGTATACCTATTGGTAATGGGCACATTTAATACGTTTTTAATCTTTAACACTGTTCTTATGTAGAGGATCAAATGTAGATAGAATATTCTTGGTTGTCACACTAAATGGAGGATTCTGATTTGAAATATTAACTTCCTTGCTTTTATAAAAATTTATGTTTCTATGTTTACTTTTTCACATTTACTTAATGTGATTAAAAATTTACTATCTTATACAATTGATTTATTAAAAATTTACTATCTTATACAATTGATTTACACGTAGTGATTAATAAGTTTTCTATGGACAAGATTAAATATGGCTGGAATATTCTTAGTAGTCACACAAAATAAATCGCTGTGATTTCAATCATTAACTTCCTAGCGATTAATTTATCTAATCATATTTAAAAATTACTTTGATAGCTAACTGATTGCCACGTAAGTGATTAACAGAAATTAAAATATTAACACCAAATAAATAAAACTCAACAGTTTATTTGTTAATCAATAATAAAATTTAATATATTCTTTTAAGGATTCTTTTCATTTTATCAACCTTTCAACGTTGATCAACCACAATTATGTGACTGTACTAGTGTAATTAACAATTAAATATGTAATTAAAAATAAAATATGTGAAACACTTCACCTTATTTACTACCTATAAAATTGATATAAAATTGATAACACGTTATTTACCACCTGTAAACTTAAGTGATCACATTATTCTTCGTGGAATGTGGATCTAAACGCTAGACACGTTATTTACCAGTGCGCACTTAACGCTGGATACCTTTCGGCGTTCTCCAGCGGCGAGTCGGCTGTGCTAGTGAATAAATTGCGCCGATGATAATGGTAAGTGTGCGACTTTAACCTATAGAATATCGAGAAAGTTGGACAGTCCGAGTAGATTCCAAACAAGATCAGAATGGGAGATAAACTGGTAAAGTGCATTTGAACAGGGTTCCCGGGTCAAACCCTTAGAACATCTAGCATGCATTACGTTGATTTTAACACCTAGTAGCCCGGGAACAATCGGGATTGTGCATCGCGGAGTGAGATGAATCAGAAGCTCAGTTTACTCTGGATTTACATGTGAAGCACACCTGCCAAATATAGTAATAAGTACCGTTTAGCTTAGGAAGGATTTGGAATATGGAAACCACCATTAGTAGTGACAGTTCTTTGCATTGTTGGAACTTTGAATATGAATTTGAGAAATAGAGAAAACATATTACTTCCTTCGGTGATTTGAATAATGCAATCCCTATAATTATGACACAGTGGAGTTCAGACTTATTCCATATCACCAATGGTTATTTTCAACAAACGAGATTGTTGGCCATCTATTTTATGTAACAGTGTTTGCTGTAATCACCCCACTTCTCCGTATTTTACTCCTTTAACAACTCCGAACTTCTTATATAAGAAGGGGCAAGGTGTTCACGCAGATTCGTGCACACGAGCTGAATTTAGCATAAGTTTGGTCATGTCGTGTGTAGTAGACTGGATCGCGTGAGTCCTCGCTGCAGTTATAGTCTATAGGAATTAGCGTAGACGCATTTTATCTATGATCTGCCATATTTGGTTCTACTATTAGTTCTGTGTTCAGCTGATAACGAGCTGTGTTCAGCATAAGTTTGGTCATGTTATGTGTAGTCGACTGCCATTAGTTATAATTTATAGGAATTAGCGTAGCAGCTTGTTATCTATGATTTACCATACTTTCTTCTGCAACTAGTTTACTCCATGTCATAACCTAAACAGAGTCTCCGCTTGCCTAATATGTTGTTAGCAGAATCGATTCAGTAGAGATCCCTTATTATAGACAACTGATATATATAGGATCGTTGTGGAATCCCATTGTTGTAGTCTGGAGACAGCTACGTCGTCTGACGTCTTCTATAACAAAAATGTCTGGCTATCGAAGTGTACTGGCATTGCTTGTTTTGCTTTGGATCTTTTGCATTCGATCCAATGTGGCCAAGTCCTCTGGAACTCTAGATAAATTGACGGGCACTGTCCTTGGACAACCTGAGGTGTTCGGTGAGGCTAAACACGCGGCGGAGCCTGTTGTTGAAATGGTCGAAAGGTAATTAGTATCCATCACCGTATAACTCATAGTGTAAGTCATTTAATCTAGTAGTGAAAGTAAATTTCTAATTGCTAACATTTGTGTCTTGCGTGGATGCATAGATTAAGTATCTTCCATAAAAAGCATTGAATTGAATCTTCGAGTGGCGAAGCTTAATTTTCTGCAATGCCATTTTATGCCAGTGTATAATGATTTTAACCTCGTGTCTATAGAAAGCAGCTGAAAGGGATAAAATTATTCTCCGGCCGCTTGTAGACCACCGGTTTCTTTTGACCTAATTTTATATAATCGCCGGCGGTGTAGAACACCCTGCTTGAATGGAGGGGTTTATGCATTCCGGCCACGGCTGTAGAGACCTTGTATATAATCCCACATGGTCTGTAGAGGAACTAGAATATGTCCCACCCTCGCTGTAGAGCACCTTGTCTCGAACCAATTATATAATGTGTTTTGGGACTAATTCATGTCATGTACTATAGCAGGAGCATTAACGATTAATTTATGGAATGTATTGCAGGAGCATTAACAGTTCGACCAGGCGGCTAAGCTACTTATCTTGCGGAACGAGGAACCCCATCGATGACTGTTGGCGCTGCTATTCAGATTGGGAAAACAATCGAAAGAGGCTTGCAGACTGCGCCATTGGGTTCGGGAGGAATGCCATTGGAGGGCAGAATGGGAGATTCTATGTGGTCACAGATCCCAATGACTACGTGACCAACATTATCATTCACGGGATTCACATCCATGATTGCAAGCCCGCAGGAAATGCCATTGTGAGGGACTCCCCGGGACATTACGGGTGGAGATCGATAAGTGATGGAGATGGAATCAGCATCCTTGGGGCAAGCAATATCTGGGTAGATCATTGCTCCTTGTCAAGCTGCACAGATGGGCTCATCGATGTCACCCGAGGGTCGACTGCAATAACAATTTCAAACAACTTTATGACGCACCATGATAAGGTTTGAATCTCAGTCCCAGTTTTGTAATATGAAAGGTTCAATCTTTCCTATTGATGGTTGTCCTGTTCATCTATTTGAAATATTAATTGGTGCAGGTAATGGTCATGGGACACAGCGACGAAATATTAATTGGTGCAGGTAATGGTCATGGGACACAGCGACGATTATACGCAGGACGTTAACATGCAAATAACAGTTGCCTTCAACCATTTCGGGGAAGGGCTCGTGCAACGCATGCCCAGGTATCCGAAACGATCTGAATTCTCAATTTTCCAATTCGTGTTTCATGTATTGGCAGTCAAAAAAACATTAGGGTTCGGAAGTTTATCTGTAAAACAAGTTTTACGCTGAAATGCAGATGACGACATGGAAACTTCCACGTGGTAAACAACGATTACACCCACTGGGGAATGTACGCCATCGGTGGAAGTGCGAATCCAACAATTAACAACCAAGGGAATCGATTCCTCGCCCTTGTCGATCACTCTTTCAAGGAGGTAAACGTTGCTTGCTCAATTCATTAGTATGTACATGAACAGAGTAAGTAGATGGAGTTAATGAATATGAATGAACGAGCAGGTGACGAAGCGCGAGGACACACCAGAGAGCGTATGGAGGCAGTGGAATTGGAGATCAGAGGGAGACCTGATGTTGAACGGGGCGTTCTTTGTTCCGTCGGGCGTGGGCGCGTCATCGAGCTATACGAAGGCTTCCAGTCTCGCAGCGAAACCGTCGTCTCTTGTCGCCTCTCTCACAGCGAATGCCGGCGTTATGACATGCAGAAATTGTATTTATTCATTTTTTATTCTTTAAATTGTATTTTTAATGCATAAATAAATTCATCAGCATGAAAAATTCATAATTGTATTTTTAATGCATAAATAAATTCATCAGCATGAAAAATTCACAAATTACTAGAATTATACATACTCAATAAAAAAATATACCTATAAAAATATCAAAACATTTAAACTACGCAATAATCAGTAAGCAATTTCACAGTAATCAGTAAGCAGTTTCAATTATGTGTAGCATCACCCTACCCTTGCTTACACTTTATAATTAAAAATTAATATTTTATCCTTCTAAAAGAATAATATTTATATGGCTTTTTAGAAGTGTTCTTTTAAGTGGAAGTTGATATTTAAATACCACGAACGGAAAAAATACACCTAGTACATTACAAAGCGTAAAAGATTATGAAATTAACCATTGCTCCATTACAAAGTGTGAAAGATTACTAAATTAACCATTAAACATTACAAAGTGTGAAAGATTACTAAATTAACCATTAAGAAAAATAATATTATCAAATTAATTATTTAATTAAATTTAAGATGATTATTACATTAAATATTTTCATTTATTCATATCTATTAATTTTTTTTTAATAAGTATTACATATTTATTAATATTATTAGATATGTGTTATATATATATATATATATATATTTTAATAGGATTGGGGTTGTTTTTTAGTCAATTTTTTTTGGTACATGGTTTTTGGCTAATACTTTTTTTATTGGAAAATGGTTTTAGTCTATTATAATCTAATTCCTGTTTAAGAATTGGGGTATTAAAGGTTAAAGAAATATTGTATTGTACATGGATGAAAATATAATGAGAAGAAGGGGTGGAGAAACTTTCAGATTGTTGGTTTTAGCTATTAGGTTTTCATAGTAAAAATATTTGGTTTTAGCTATTAAGTTTTCATAGTAAAAATATTTGTGTACTGTGTTTTAATGTTATTATTTAAAGTGCAGAGTATATATGCATTATTTACTTAATAGATTTAAAACTAACATTTGGTATCATAGCAAGTTTTGGCTTTAGAGGAACGTGTTTGTTTCTAAGGGTTTAGCTTGTTTTGGGCCTGTGATAGACTTGTGATAAACTTATTCAGTGGAAGCTATGTAGTGGTAATTCTTGTATTGAAAGAATGGGGAGTAACTCCAAAATCGAGATCTAGAAGTTCAATTGTAACACCCTATTTCCCCCAATTTATAATTAATCATAAAATAGGAATTTTCATGCTAATGCATGAGAAAAATGTAAATGTATTATTGTTTGAGTTGCCAATAACTGACTATGGGAGTGAAGCCTTGAAAGTATTGGCCATGATATCACTAGAGGAAGAATGTGAAAACTATAAGAGAGGGTTCATTATGACAAATAACCCCAAATTTCCCTTGATGAGGATGATAGCCTCCTTCAGAACCCAAGGAGAGAAATCAGTTAATCAAGAAAGGACCGGTGGTTGAATTATCAACCACCCCCATGAATGGAAACATGGCCTGTCAGCCCGAAGTACCACAGGGACCTGTAGACTTGAGCTTCCTTCTGACAAAAGGAACATGATAGGTCGACAAACCTTCCAAGGTAAGAGGGATACACACGGGAGAGGAGACACTGGACAAAAAAAGAGCGTAAGCTCGCAAGGGTGATGTGAAGAGCTCTCCAATGAGTCACGAACTGAAGGCCGTGAGCTTGATACCGAGGAGCATTTGAGAAACCTCGTCGAGGCCATAACCGAGAGAGAGAAAGCTCTAGGTTACAGAGAATAGGATCCAAACAGAAGAGAAAACGGAGGAAGAACCCTCGAGAAGTGTGAGAATTCCCTGGTGATATCATGGCTTGGCACGGGGGTGGCCAGAGTGCTAAGAATGAATGCCTCTGTGCCTATGGTCAGGTGGAAGGACAAACACCCACAGTTAGTTGGTTGGCGGCAACCTGTAATAGATAAGTGATCTCCTGCCCTGTGTAATTTATCTATAACTATGTATGAATTGGCTATATTGTGTATGTTGCAGGAATTGTGCATGACTTCTTAATGGATATATTGTATTCCTTTTTTCACTGCTTGGTTGTATAATTAGGCTAGTAAGAAATCATATGGTTAGGATATGTTTTATACTCGTAAATAATTGTGTCATGTGGTGGCATAAGCCCGAGTCACGAACTGTGTGTTCATCGACCGTGAACACAGTTTCATGTACACATGTAAACCTTCCTTATCGTGTTGAGTCCCTTGGAGAACAAAACCTGTTAAGCCCAGAAGAAGAGCACAAGGCTCTTAAGTCATTCATAGCTGACGAAGCTCAGAAGGGATAACCTTAACGCTTCGTGCATAAAGGAGTTGCCAATAATGAACAACTTCAAGAAGAGGGTGACCATGGGAAGGCTGCGGTCGAAAGATTGTTGACAGGACTGTGAAAATCCCGTTAAAGCACTGTTGATGAGGTAGAGATCAGAAAGAGAGTGCTAGCAGCCAAGAACCGGTATAAATATATTCGTGCCTATGTGGCACAAGGTATGAAGGGATTTGGTAAGAACCCCTTCCGAAATATTTTATTGTCTCATGTTATGCATGAAAATTGAAAGGGCAGTGGTATGCCATGGATACCCAAGTAGGGTATGATTCAGGAAGGAGAACCTGAATGATGGAGGCATGAACCTCTGGTAGTAAAGACCGATTGTAACCCTTGGAAGAATTCATGAACTGATATTTCATGAACACATGGACCAATCAAGGAATGATTGGAAACAAAAGTGCTCATAGATAGCACGTTGCATGGAATTACTTCAAGGAAATGCATATTTGCATAAAGGACAGACAATGGATTTCCCATTGAGGAAGGAGGACCTTCCAACATTTCTACTCACATTGTATAGGTGTTAGAGAAAACCAAATTTGGGTGGCCATGAGTGTTGGCACCCTGGTTATTAATGAAGGCATAATGCTTGGGTGCATTCATGCAAAACTTTTAAGTTTCATGTGTACTAATTTGGGATCGTGATCGGCCTATAGTAGGAAGCATGGTCCAATTGTAAGAATGAATGAAAACGAATAGGCCATGTGGTGGAGAGGTTGGTTATGTTCCAACACACCATGGCCAAGAACCTGTTATAAAGTGTGACAAACTTGAAATCAATGCAGTGGTGGATTGGGTACGAATGTGGCCACAAATGTTGGCGCATTCATTAAAAACAATTGATATTCGAGTCACGTTTTGAAAATTTGGTAGGCTGAAATGATGCATAGGTAAGGGATGATGTATCCTTTCGCTTTGAATCCTTGAATAGATGAAATGACCTGGACTGCTAGTATACTTGATTTTCGAAAAAGGTAATGTACACGAAAAACCAACAATTGTTTGGTTGTGTAAAGAATGAAATTGCAGGGAGGAAAGGGTCTTGGATATGACAGTTTTGTAAGTCCATAAGGAAGACCGATTGCCTGCTGAGCCAAACTGCAAGGAATGGTATTTCCTTTTTGAGAAAGTAATTTAATTGTTAAGTATGCACAATTATGAAATTGTTGTGACGATGTTGTAAAGGTGCAATAAAATGTATATGCATGGAAAAGCTAACAAGTTGTTTGGTCGATTGAAGTTGAAAGTGCAGGAAGCAAAGGGGTCGTGGATATGGCAGCATTGTAAGCCCATAAGGAAGGCCAATTGCCTTTTGAGCCAAACCGTTATGGGAAGGAAAGTCCCATAATTATGAATCTGGTTCCTATGCGGAACAAATATGAAAACAAATCGTGAGATTGGAAAATATGTGGGTGACAGATTTGCAATAAAATTATGAAAGTTAGAATTTATAATGATGTCTCATGAATTTTGTATACCTGTGATACAGGTGAGAAGAAAAGACATGTCCAAAAAGGACAGATGAGGGCTGTCAAAGTTGAAGATGATGAACATGGCTACTATTGAACCATGAAAACCCCGTGATAACCCATGATCGCCTGAAAATTATTGTGTTGAGGTAACACAAGCCGAAGGTACGCCTCGACAGAGAAAGTTTGAGGGACGCCTTGACTGTAAGACTCGATAGAGTCTCTAAAATTTTCCTGTGCGAGAAAACCTTGGCAGGGAAAGATGGATCGCCCAAGGGACTGTATAACAGTGAAGGGGATGCCTGAGCCTGGGCCTGGAGGGTGAGTAACCAAAAGGAAGAGGAGACCTTAATAATTATTGTAAACTATTGGGATCATGCACACAATGGGTAGTTTCTCGTGCGGAAAAACCTTGGAAAGGAAGATGAAATCATGATAGCTCTTGTGAACTATTGAATTGGAATCATGCACCCAATGGGTACGTCAAGGAAAACGATGAGAATGGATAACAAAACTACCATGTGGATACAGATCCACAAACTGCACAGATAAGTATTGTGCTAAGATTATGAAATTTTCCTTTTGAATTTTGAACAACAGTAAGATGTTTTCGTACAAAATTGTGATTAATGTGTTTGTTGTCCAAGAATTATCGAAGGAAGATGACAAAGACTAAGATTCTGAAAGAGGACCTGACCGAGGACGAAGGTAAAGACTTCTGAAGTGGCTGAATGACAAAGACGTGACAACTGTTTTTGAGAAAGAACACCGAGGACGGTGTTCCTTTAAGGGGGAGGGAATTGTAACACCCTATTTCCCCCAATTTGTAATTAATCATAAAATAGGAATTTCCATGCTAATGCATGAGGAAAATGTAAATGTATTATTGTTTGAGTTGTCAATAACTGACTGTGGGGGTGAAGCCTTGAAAGTAATGACCATGATATCACTAGAGGAAGAATGTGAAAACTATAAGAGAGGGTTCATTATGACAAATAACCCGAAATTTCCCTTGATGAGGATGACAACCCCCTTCAGAGCCCAAGGAGAGAAATCAGTTAATGAAGAAAGGACCAGTGGTTGAATTATCAACCACCCCCATGAATGAAAATGTAGTGTACCAATTGCTCTGATACCAATTTGTAGTGTACCCTTCACTACCCAGGTTCACCCAACCTCTCGGTTTACCATTCATTACATGGATTTAAAAACAAATGCATTTAACCAGAATTAAACACACTTAACAACTCAGA
>ML819692.1:2277-14057 GCA_009831015.1 Picea engelmannii | reverse complement strand
CAAAACTCATAAGCCTACAGCTTATTCAAAACTTGGCTCACCAGCCTATAGAACATATTTACAATTCTTTGCATATAACATGATCTGCAACGGGGCTCGGCCTTGGGGACACTACAGAAAACATGGGTTGTCAGCCCAAAGTACCACAAGGAATTGCAGACCTGAGCTTCCTTCTGACAGAAGGAACATGATAGGTTGGCAAACCTTCCAAGGTAAGAGGGATACACACGGGAGAGGAGACACCAAACAAAAAAAGAGCGTAAGCTCACAAGGAAGATACGTAGAGCTCTCCAACGAGTCACAAATTGAAGGCCGTGAGCTTGATGCCGAGGAGCATCTAAGAAACCTTGCCGAGGCCATAACCGAGAGAGAGAAAGATCTAGGTTACAGAGAACAGGACCCAAACAGAAGCATAAACGGAGGAAGAAACCTCGAGAAGTGTGAGAATTCCCTGGTGATATCATGGCTTGACACGGGGGTGGCCAAAGTGCTAATAATGAATGCCTCTATGCCTATGGCCGGGTGGAAGGATAAACACCCACAGTTAGTTGGTTGGCGGCAACCTGTAATAGATAAGCGATCTCCTGCCCTGTGTAATTTATCTGTAACTGTGTATGAATTGGCTATATTGTGTATGTTGTGGGAATTGTGCATGAATTCTTAATGGATATATTGTATTCCTTTTATCACTGCTTGGTTGTATAATTAGGCCAGTAAGAAATCATATGGTTAGGATATGTTTTATACGCGTAAATACGTGTGTCTTGTGGTGGCATAAGCCCGAGTCATGAACTGCATATTCGTCAACTATGAACACAGTTTCATGTACGCATGTAAACCTTCCTAATCGTTTTGAGTCCCTTGGAGGACGAAGCATGTTAAGCCCAGAAGAAGAGCGCAAGGCTCTTAAGTCCTTCATAGCTGACGAAGCTCAAGAGGGATAACACTTGCAGAGTGTTCCTTAAACCAAGGTGGATTGCAGAGGAAGGGACAAAGGTTTGAAACCTTTGGAGACCAATATTATTCAAGCACTGGAAGCAGCAAAGGCTCTAGAGGAAAAATGGTCGATATTGGAGGAACGCAGAGACGAGGACGAACAACCATCATATCTACAGAAGTAGAGATAACCTTAACGCTTTGTGCCCAAAGGAGGATTTCGATGTTTGGGGAAACAGAGGTAGAGATCCCTTCAAACGCACGATACACGAAATCCCAACGGGAAGTTAGACTGTCAGATATCAAGTTGGACACATGTCGACCGATGGAAGAACCAAAGGAGGGACATGTGGCAATCGGGCAGCATTTTGCTGACTCGCAATTGAGAGTGGTCAAAGGGAAAGACTACACCAACTCACGATACGCGAAATAACGACGTGATCGTGGCCATTGACCCAGAAGTGGTCTGGACCATCGATCGTCTAGAGGGAGATTTCGACGTTTCGAGAGTCGGGGGTTCGAAGGAAAGAACCTTACAACGTGCGAGTCACGAAATCCTGAACTCTTTGAAAAGGAAATCAAGCCATCCATTGTAGAGGATGCGTGGCAAGAGCTCAGCATTTCGCTGACTCATAGAGCAAGAAGGTCAAAGAACATATTGTTCGAACTCGCAATGTGCGAAGTCGCAATTTGATCATAGCCGTCCATCAAGGAGGGCACATCCGTTAGGTGGGGACCACATGGTTGACAGGTGGTGGACACATGTCGCCTGGGAAAGAGTCAACCCATTGTTGACTTATCGTGTTTTGAGGTTTTGAAGGGTGTAGAAGTTGCACCTTGATCGCTAAGGTCGCAAAAAGCCGAGAGTTGAGGTCTCATGTGACAGGCAGTAGCGACACAGCTCGTAAGCAGAGTACAACAGAGGAGACAAGTGGCGTGTACACGTTGCTTTGGCAGAGTCCACGTAACGTTGACCTTTCGCGTTTCGGGGATTCCCAAAAGAGGAGCACGAGGGATCAACACTCCAATTCGTGAAGTCGCGAGTTGTGAGTAGTGCTAGTGTTTAGCCTAGCCTACGGTTATATGTAGCAGGTGCTAGTGAGGAGGGAGCCATACTCGTATCGCATTTCGGGTATCGGCGTTTGGAGAAAGAGGAGTCGAGAGCCTTGACTCTCCAACTCGCAAGTTGCGAAAGGTGCTTGCGCTGAGGCCAGGTTGTGGTCGCTTGGAGGAGGATAAGGGAAGGGATGGTTTGCGCTAGGCCCCATAGAAATTCAGGGACTCTGTCCCTCGAAGAAAATACAAAAAAAAATTAGTTGTCGTAGTTGGTGTGTGACATCAATGGACAAAATTTTGAGTTGTGGAAGCTTAAGATGGAGGATCTTCTAATGGATAAGGATTAGTGGGTGGTTGTAGACCCATGTACAAATCTTGTTTCTATTTCGAAAGAATATTGGGAAAAGTTAGAAATAAAGTCGAGGAGTACTATTTTCCTTTGTCTCTTGGATTCGGTATTGTTGAATGTCTCTAGAGAAGACACTACAAAGAAACCGTGGGAAAAATTAGGGAACCTGTATTATTCAAAGTCCCTAGTAGATAAGTTGTTTATGTGAAATAAGTTATTTCATCTTAGGATGGAAGGTGGTGACTCAGTGACAGAGCATCTAAATGCTTTCAATATTCCGGTAAGTCAACTTATTTAAATGTCAATATTAAGTTGCAGGAAGAATATAAGTGTATTACTTTGTTATATTCTCCATTATATTCTCCACCAGACTCTTGGGATAACTCGGTTGTAGAAATAGGCATGACCAATCAACAATCTACATTAAAGTTTGAGGATGTAGTCGCATCCTTGTTATCAGAGGAAATTAGAATAAAATCAATGGGAGAGCATAGTATGGATGCCTTAATGGTAAGGAGTCGTTCCAAAGAAAGAAGAAATAAATTTACATGAGGGAGATATAAATCTAAAGGCAGAACTAAATCTCCAGGGGATCCTTTAAAGAAAGTATGTTGGAAATACAGTAAACCAAGGCATTATAAGAAGAACTACATATCAAGAAGTGTTGCGAGAGGTAAAGGGCCAGATGATACTACTTCTACGAAAGGGAATTCCTCCTCAAAAGAAGGAGAGGATGTGTATTTGGCTTCCACAAATACATAGTAAAAAAGTGAGGTATGTTTCATAGACTCAGGTGCCTCTTTTCATATGACTCTTCATAGGGAGTGGTTCTACGAGTATGAAAGGTGTGAAGGTGATTTCTTCCTAGGAGTTGATTGGCCAACCAAAATCACAGGATGTGGAAAAGTTAAGTTGCAGTTGAAAGGAAAAACAGATAGAACTCTTCTTGGAGTTTTATACATTCCAAATCTGGCGAGGACCTAATATATGTGGCTAAGATGGTTGATGTAGATGTATATGTTGTATTTGAAAAGGACACAATCAAAATGGTTTCATGGGAAATGGTGTGGATGAGGGAAGTGTTGGAAGTCTAGTTGTTATTGATGTCAAATATGGCAAAGATATGCAAGAGAATGCATCAAAAGCTCAGGAAGGATAGCAATGTTCAGGATGCACACAGAGTCATAGTTGTGATTTATAGAAACCATGGAAAATGTATGCATAAAAACTAATAAAAATATCAAACCTCAGGAGAGAAGCGCATAAGTTAACGCGCAAAACATACACACACAAAATCAAAAACATGTAGCATTAAGACCTTTGGAAAGGTCAAGGGAAAATCTCAGGAGAGATAGCGTTGTGATTGGATAGAGACAGTGCATAGAGGAGGTGCGGTTGAGTGAAGCAGAAACAAAGTTATGCAATTGAGGAAATATGTGCAAAGGATTGTCGAGTAATCATGATCATTCATTTGATTTGTGAAAACATGCAAACTGATCATAGAGATTGATGTTGGATAGTCAGATCAAAATAAGAGCACAATCAGACAATAAAGAACGAAGAAACAATGTTGATCATTGGATCAAAATGAAATCATGATTAGATGGCTCAGTCTCTTTCCCCAAGTCCACTGAGCAACCAAAAAATGACTAAGTATCATATTCTATCGATATCACTTAAAATTTTCTAAGAATGGTTCATTAGGGAGGAAACGGAAGTTGGGCATGCATTTTGATGACACCTGAGAAGACATGTGAGTTCGCAAGTCCGAGAGTCCGTGAACCCGAAAAATAAATCACTTGATTTTTTTTCTAAGTAAAGGCTCATATTAGAGGCTGCGGAAGTTGGGCATGCATTTTGATGAAACCCCAGAAGACATGAGAGTCTGCAAGTTTGAGAGTTCGTGAACCCGTCACATAATATAATTCTAAGTAAAAGTCCTTGTTTAAAATGAATGAGAATCGTCCACTCAACAATTGATTAAATCATAGGCGTCTGATCTGATATGAAGATCGAAATTACACAGATCATCAAATCTAATCAACGATCTAGAAAGAGACATGTGACACATTCCGGAAGGTGACACATGTCAAGGCTCATTTGGCATATAAGGTATACAAAAGTCACAAATCGAGGTGACAAATGGAAGCCACTCAACCAGTGCCACATCAACATATACATGTCAGCATGGACATGTGGGATTGTTTTTATTGGAAGTGTTAAAAGAATAGTCAGAATCCCATCAGTCATCAGATCCAGGAGAGTGAAATCTCAGTTGTTGGATTAAGCCAGTGGAAGGATAGGGTAAGCATGGATTGTTGATCGACAGGTAGAAGTCACCTATACCATATGATCACTTCGACAAGTTTACTTCGGGGATTTTGAACCATCAAAAGTCCAATAATCCTGAATACTCAGAGAGTCGAATACCCAGAAAAACAAATCTCCTTTTGACTAAGTCTACGGTCCTAGTTCGTGGTCATTTGAAGGTTTTTAAGCAACTTGAGGGCCAAGGTAAATAACTACATGTCAATTAGTTAAGACTTTGGTTCTTATCCTAAGGGCATATGATTAATAATGTCAACAAGGAGTGCTTATACGTACTTCGGCGAATTTAAATTCAGGAAGTATTACTTAGGAATAAGGTCGATGTCTGAAGGACTTGGTTCCATCATCGGTCTTGAAGAGACACTAGGAGAAATTATTAAATGGATAATCTTGTTGTTTTGAGCCCACGATCATTTGAACATTTGGTTGAAGAAAGCAGCTTTGCAGAATTCAATTTTTGTAAACAGTTAAGGGCCTATGGAGTAATTTGACGAGATTAACACCATAATAGTACATAAAGCTGATAAAAGATTGAATTTGATCTGTTGGAGAACTGGGGACATAACAAAAGAATGGGAATGATATAAGGAGTCAATCCATACCTATGATCAACTCATGAGGATGAAATTTGAATCAAGATTAGTCTTCTAATTAAATTTCAAGAAACTTACATGATAAATTAATGAATACAAGGAGAAATTATTTTATGTTAAAATTAAATGAAGAGGTGCAATGGTTCATGTCAAAAGACACATTAGTTCAATCCTATACCTATTGAAATACTATATAAACCAAAATTTGTGGTGAATCTTAAGTATCTTGGTGAAAAAATTATAAATACAATGGATTGAATGAAGGTTCATTCTTTATCAGGTTGGTACATGTTTACAAGTTGGGTCTAGTTATGAGGGTTGGATTCTTCACTTCTTAGTTGGATCTGAGAACTACAAGTCAGGTCTTGTTATGAGGGTTGGATTCCTCACTTCTTAATTGGATCTAAGAACTACAAGTTGGGTCTTGTATTTGAGAGTTGGATCTCTCTTATTCAATTGGTATTGAATAGGTTGGAAATTGGAATCATATGTACTTATTAAAGTTTAAATAAATAGATGATATTTAATCTTCTTTCTTCTATTTGTGTTATATATATTTATGAATAAGTAATTGAAATACATATAAGTTATTCAGTTAATTTAAGTAATCTGAGAAAGTGTGAGAATTGCCCAAAAGTTCAAGACATTGATTCAATCCCCTCTCTCAGTGTCAGTGTTTGTTTCAACAATTGCTATCAAAGAAAAGTTTTCTTCAAGCAAAACAGTCTAATCACTGGAAGGAAGATCCTCCTAAACACAAAAATGGGTGGACATGTGGCTCTCTTCACAAATGAAGCTCCCTCATTTGATGGAACATACTACTCTTCATGGAGGGAAAGAATGAAAATTTATATGAAGTCGAGAGGATATGGCATTTGGGACTCAGTATTATGTAATCCTTGGTACTTAACCACCTCAAAGAAAAAATCCAAAACTACAAAAGAAGAAAAGAGAAACAATTCAATGGCATTAAAAGCAATTCAGAATGGACTCTCGGACCAAGTCAAAGAAAAGATGGGACACTGCACCTCTGCTAAATTATTATGGCTCCAACTGGAGAATTCCCATCAGATTAAAGAATAGAACACAGAAGAAGAAAATTCCAATCAGATTAAAATACAAAACATAGAAGAAGAGAATTCCTATTAGATTAAAGAACAAAACACGGAAAAAGACAATTCCTATCGGATTAAAGTATAGAACACAAAAGAAGAAAACTCCATCAAGGAATTGATTCATACCTCAGTAATCACTGAAGAAAAACTATTGAATATAAAGAATGATGTTCTAATTACATTAGAAGAGATTCGTATGGAACCATAAAATAGTTTATATATTAAAGTTCCTAGGGATGTTATTGACCATCTTGAATACATAGTTATGTGCACTCTAGAAGAGTTGGATAAAATTCAAAAGAAATATATGTTTCTACAACAACATTTGAATCAATCTAACAGAAATAACCATGAAAAGCATGAAGAAAATATTCAGCTAGAAGACATTGAAGAAGATATCAAAATATTGAAGACCGAAGTTGTTGATCTGACAAAAGAAGTGGAAGAGTTGAAGACATATGGCAAGCCCAATAAAATCATATAAGTATCAGAAGAGACAAAAGAAATGACCATCATTCTAAAGACTCAAATTGAGGAAGATAAAGAAATTGAAGAAGCCCTGAAGATCGAGTTGACTAAAAAGAAAGAATCATTTCACATGTTGGAATTGGAAGTTGTCAACCTCAAAAAGAAGAATGAAACAGTCAAATTCCAGAACAACTCATCTATCCTGGATAGGATCTTGAATAGTCAAAGGTCATCCAATGACAAAACTGGTCTTGGGTACAATAAGAAAGAAGAAGATGGTAAGTGGAACCCCATTCCCAAACATAAGAAAGGTTCATCCTCCTCAAAGGGAAAAAGTAAAGTCACAGACAAAATAGAAGCTCATAACTTTGTTAAAGAAGGAAGCTATAAAAATCAAAACCAAGAAACATATCAAAAGGCAGACTTCTCATCTCAAAACAGACCGAAGTATGGAAACACCTTCAATGGTTATTGCTTTTCATGTCATAACTTTGGTCATAAAGCATTGGAATGCAAAAGTATTGAAAGGAGAGATTCCGGAAGGTCCAATAACTTAATGAGATGTTGGAGATGCAATTATGTTGGCCACACAACAAAGTTTTTTCATACAATGAGATGTTACAACTATGATAGGCTTGGCCACAAATCCCAAGATTGCAGGAAATCAAGAAGTCAACCCATAAGGAATAATCCATACAATTCAGGAAGAAAATATAATGAAGTTTGGAAGAAAATAAGAGATGACAAATCTCAAAAGAAAAATTCAGAAAGGAAAGGCCCAACAATTAGAGTGCCTCATGGAAAGATTTGGAGAAGAAGATTTGAAATTCAAAATAACAAAGATGATGACAATATTGCACTCAAGATCGATAGGAAAATGATCGGTGAAGCTCCTAATAAGAAATATGAAGATCAAAGTTGTGCATATAAACTGGATCAAGCTCAAGAAATGAGAATTCATGAAGAAGAACATGGAAAAAGTGAAGATCTTGATAATATTCTGTAAATAAATTGTCTATTATCCAATAAATGGAAAATGCAAAAAGAAAATTCTAAAGAAGAAGATGAAGAAGCTTCTATTGAATAAAATAATAATGTTGATGAACTCTCAGATTCACAAGAAGGATTGAGCAATGAAGAACTTGAGGAGTTTTCAATTTTAGTTTGATGATCTACTCAATTCCCCCTTAACAAAAGTTATAAATAAAATCTAAAGAGGAAAGAATCATAGGAGTTCAAAACATATAAAGACAAAGCATGAACATGGAAATTGATTAATGACAAAGAGCAATAAGATCTCTTGGTATCAAACTGAAATTGCAAGAGGTTATTGAGCAAAATCATGGTTTGAAGAGCTACAACAGCCTGGTTAGAAGAGGATTATAACTTAAGTATCATGACAACTAAAGAATGTATTCAGTATTTGAGGCAGCAGTACAAACAACAGATCAAAGGACCAATTCAATCTTGTTTCTAAGGGACAAAAGTTGAAGTTGGTTTTTGCAGAGTCAAAGGACTGTGAATAAGATATTAAATTGGTTGAAGAATGGAAATTAAATTAATTGGTAATGATCAATGGTATTCCTGTGAAATATCAGAATATCAAGAAGAATAAAGAGGTAGATCAAGAAAATCAGTAAGATTCACTCCCTTATCCTTTATGACAAAGGGGAAAACCATATGAAACAATAAATTCATAGGGGGAGAGAAGCAGTAAGAGTTTCTCACTCTTTGTCATTGATGTCAAAGGGGGAGAGATAAACAGTAAAAAAGTTCAAAACAAAGGACGAGAGTACATGGACAGGGGGAGTATAACCTCAGGGGGAGCAAAGAAACATCCCTTCTATCTTTGCTATCAAAGGGGGAGAAAGAAAGTCCAGTAAAAACAAGGATGTCAAAATTTGTTCAAATATGATGATGAAGAAGAACTAGTCTAAAGGGCGAGTTAGAAACTCAATGATGAAAACCCTAAAGTTGTTTTACCTAGGTGTTTCCATCAATGCCAAAGGGGGAGATTGTTGGAAGTCTAGTTGTCATTGATGTCAACCATGGAAAATATATGCAAGAGAACGCATCAAAAGCTCAGGAAGGATAACAATGTTCAGGACACACGTAGAGTCATAGTTGTCATTGATAGCAACCATGGAAAAGGTATGCATGAAAACGCATAAAAAGATCAAAGCTCAGGAGGGAAGAACATTATTTAACAAACAAAATATCCACACACGTAATAAAAAACACACCTCTTTAATACCTTTGGAAAGGTCGAGGGAAAAGTTGTTCATTGTTTGGTATTGAATATACTATATTATTACATCGAAGGTGTTTTTAATGGGAGGTTCTTCTCTGGGCCTTCGCCGTATGTCAATGGAATATCTAAGGCTTCCATCTATCATTTATTAATTTGTATCTTAAAACTTCTATCTATCCTCCCTTCATCCATAGTCAATTACATATGTGATGCAATGATGACCATTGCTCCGACTGCATGTGATTTAACTGTTAAACACTCATCATTCAGACTCACTGACACACACAACTATTGAGACATAGGTTGTATTTGTTGCAATAGAGTGAATTGGTAGTAGGTGAGGACAACACACAAGTAGCAAGAGGTTGGTTTTGTGGACAACACAAAGAAACAAGAGGTTGGTAGGTAGGTTTTGTAATCTAGGATGATTAAATATATAAGGGAACATTTGTTTAACCTTCCACAAAAATTTATATTTTTAACATTAGACAACGAGAGTATCATTCACTGTTCTACGTTTTTTCCCTTCTCGTCGGAATTCGACAACCTAAATCCGCAAGAAATCACAAGTTTTTGTTGTTTAAATTTCATTTATGAATGCACAAATGGATTTCGCATGATGAAAAACCCCTAAAGCACTTGGATTATAAATAATTAACCACTCAAATATGCAGATCCAACAATTTATCTCGTCGGATTTCGGGCAAATATCCCCGAAAAATATGCCTAAAAAGGGGAAAAAGCGTAGCACATTTAGACTACCTCCTGTTCAACATTCCAATTATAACAAATTGATATGGGAATATATAATACTTACATATGATCCAATCTACTATTTCTAAAGTGATGGACAAGGCAATGACTATACATTTTGATTAATTTCCATGTATTGTATCCAACTTCCTCCACTATTTTCTTGTAGTGTGACGCGCTCACTATCTACAACAGTAATTGTAATTCCATTCATGCATATTGAGTTACAACTTCCTCATACTGCTATTGTGTTCATATAAGGATTATTTTTCTGATAAGTTCCTAAAAAAAGAACCATTTTGGAATGGAAAAAGTATTCCAACTAAGGCTAGGACTTATGCCTAACAAGTGTTGTTCACTTTCAATAATAATAAAAAATTAGAATAAATACAAATACCACTTCCATACCTTTACCCAATAAAAAAAATATCATGTGAACAGAGCATGATTCTAGTTATGAACCTTCGGGTAAAAGGAACTAGTGACTGATAGCGAGACTATAAGTGAACTTTAGTCTTTCCTCCCCTCCTTTCCTACATCCACGTGATATATAGAAGTATTTTAGAGTCTCTCTTAAAGGTTATCTAGATAGAATTGGTTATCCCAAAGTTTTGAACAAAACAATTAAAAACAACCTCTTGGTAAGTCTCAATTTCATCCCTTCAAATATCGCCTACTACAAACCCCTCTTACCGACTACTTCGATAATTTCAACATCTTCATCATCAATCTTTGGTAACACCTCCTCAAGTCATTCTACAACTAAATGTAAAATAAAAAAGTTTGTAATATGATTTAGATATTACCCACATAAATACATTTTAACCTCATACATTTCAACTTCCATTTATATTTTGAAATCTAATTTAACAAAAAAATAAAAAATTAAAATAATAAAAATGATTTATCTTATAATCACTAAAATATTATGTTGCAAACCGTCAAAATACATTGCTATCCATTCACTCAAAAACCATTCCCTATCGTTAGTTATTCTTTATTCCTTCAGTGCCCAAGAACGTTAAGTCGAGAAGGTGTCATGGAAACAATAGTGCCTTTTGTACATATATTCACGAAGATGGCTAGATGGGGGTATTAAAAATATCCTTATAAATGTATTAATCTAAAACCATCGACATATGCATCAGTTATTGCCTCTTGATACAAACTTTAAACCATTGTTGACAATATTTACAAACTAACTTCATATGCTATAGGACAATATTGGATTTCTTTCGGTGCTCGAACCACTACTAAGAGGAAATACAAACTAAGGGCAATTCACTTGTGGGTTATTATATGCATGATTTAGGTCAAATGATTAATTGATTTATTATGGTTTGGGTTGGTGGTTCACACTTGTTTTTTACATATTTTGTCTTAGGGTGTTTGGAGGTATTAGTGATTGCTTGCATGTTTTACATTTTTAATTATGATATTACATAAAAGAAATACCCTCTAAAATAATGGTTGTTTTTTTCCCCCTCTTATTCAGTTGGTGCATTTGCATTTACCACTGATCATTTGTTTAAATTGATCAAACTAGATTGTCGCAAATGAAGCTTGCACTAAGTCTAATCGGTGTTCTCTTCTACCCTCGCTGACCACAATCATTGGACCAATTATATATGTAAGGTAAATTCAAACACTTTAGTGGTAGCATAAAGGGTTATAGAAGGAAATGAGTTCGTTCTCATGATCGATTTGTTTCTTTTGTCGTTGTATGTTCAAATCTTTTGATTCATAAAATTTTATACAAAGGTTGTATGGGTTTTATTAAATGCATTAGATGTACTTTCAATTGATAATGTGGATCTAAATTATTGATCCAAAACTTTTATCATTGACCACCTTTAACTACATAGTTTTAAATCACTTAAATGTTTCTTTTCCCTAACTTAAAAGGTATGTTAATTTATCATAAAACAAAC
>ML819691.1:37041-78826 GCA_009831015.1 Picea engelmannii | reverse complement strand
GATGTTAAGTTTACTTGTTCATTCGAACAGCGAAACGCGATTTTCCGATATGATTAACTTAACGGTTAAGACTGATTTTTTAAATGAGATTTAGGAAAATAATGGATTAATAGAAGATTAGTGTATCGGGAAATCGGAGGTCGGGAGATCGGGATTTAATGTGTACTGAAATTTGTTATTATCAAACCGCGAACTCCGATATCCCGATATGATTTTTAGAGAAAACTTCGAATTTTATCATTGTGATTCATTAGAATATTATTTGAAAAAGTATTGGAACATTCATTGATTAATTTTCAATCGTTCTTTTTCCAAGAATAAGCCTCAAGTGTATTTCAAATTCATTAGATCTGAAAATTTTTAATAGTGTAAAGACTCCAGGAAAACAAAAAATTAGTTCAAAAAAAACAAAATTTAAGTTCTGTTTCAACATCTGAAATGGAAATCAAAAAATTATTTTGTATCTTTAAGCCCATAATTCCACTTCTTCCAAATAGGCTTCATTCGGAGCTGGTAAAACTCGGGGCTAAAATGAGCCGAAGTTGAGAAAAAGGGCCAAATAACTACATGTCTTCACTCGCAATCAACACCACCTGTACAACTCTCAAATGGGTATCCAAATATGATTTCATATTTACAGATGAAGAATTTTTCTTTTCAAAAATCACCTTCATTCGGGGTTAACTAGAATCAACCCTAAAAGGATAAGAATTTGATCGAAATGGGCCAAACAATGCCTCAACATTACGAGCGCTTGGGAACCCACTTGCATCTCTCAAATGGGTATCAAAAAATTATTTTGTATTTTTAAACCGATAATTCCACTTCTTCTGCCTTCATTCGAGGCTAGTCAAACTTGGGTCTAGAACGACCCGAAGTTGAGAAAAAGTGGCCCAAGAACTACATGTATTCTCTCGCAATCGGGACTACGTGTACAAATCTCAAATGTGTATCCAAATATGATTTAATATTTGCAAATGAAGAATTAGTCTTTTCAAAAATCACCTTCATTCGAGGTTAAACAAAATCGACCCTAAAACGATATGAATTTGATCGAAATGGGAAAAAGAATGCCTCAACGTTACGAGCGCTCGGGAACCCACTTGCATCTCTCAAATGGGTATCAAAAAATTATTTTGTATTTTTAAACCTATAATTCCACTTCTTCCAAATAGGCTTCATTCGGAGCTGGTAAAAGTTGGGCCTAGAATGACCCGAAGTTAAGAAAAAGGGCCCAAGAACTACACCTCTTTACTCGCAATAAAGACCATGTTTACAACTCTCAAATGGGTATCCAAATATGATTTCATATTTGCAAATGAATAAATTTGCTTTTCAAAAATCACCTTCATTCAGGGTTAAAAAGAATCAACCCTAAAACGATATGAATTTGATTGAAATGGGTCAAATAATGCCTCAACGTTACGAGCGTTTGGGAACTCACTTGCATCTCTTAAATGTTAATCAAAAATTTATTTTATATTTTTAAACCCATAATTCAACTTCTTCCAAATACCCTTCGTTCCAGGCTAGTCTAACTTGGGCCTAGAATGACCCAAAGTTGAGAAAAAGGGACCCAAGAACTACCCGTCTTTGATCGCAATCAAGACCACATGTACAACTCTCAAATGGGTATCAATATATCATTATATTTGCAAATGAAGAATTTTTATTTTCAAAAATCACCTTCATTCGGGGTTAACCAGAATCAACCCTAAATCGATACGTATTTGATCGAAATGGGCTTTTTAATGCCTCAACCTTACGAGCGCTCGGGAGCTCACTTGCATCTCTCAAATGTCTATCAAAAAATTATTTTATATTTTTAAACCCATAATTCAACTTCTTCCAAATACCCTTCGTTCCAAACTGGTCAAACTGGGGCCTAGAATGACACAAATCTGAGAAAAAGGGGCCCAAGAACAACACGTCTTCGCTCGCAATCAAGACCACATGTACAACTCTCAAAATGGGTATCCAAATATGATTTCATATTTGCAAATGAAGAATTTTTCTTTTCAAAAATCACCTTCATTCGCGGTTAACTAGAATCAACCCTAAAACGATACGAATTTGATCGAAATGGGCCAAAGAATACCTCAACGTTGCGTGAGCTCGGGAACCCACCTATATCTCTCAAATGGGTATCAAAAAATGAGGTTGGTCAAACTTGGGCCTAAAATGACCCGAAGTTGAGACAAAGGGGCCTAATAACTACACATATTTTCCTGCAATTGGGACCACGTGTACAACTTTCAAATGGTTATCCAAATATGGTTTCATATTTGCAAATGAAGAATTTATCGTTTCAAAAATCAACTTCATTCGGGGTTAACCAGAATCAACCCTAAAACGATACGAATTTGATCGAAATGGGCCAAAGAATGCCTCAATGTTAGGAGCGCTCGGGAACCCACTTGCATCTTTCAAATGGGTATCAACAAATTATTTTATAATTTTAAACCCATAATTCCACTTCTTCTAAATAGACTTCATTCGGGGCTAGTAAAACTTGGTCCTAGAATGACTCGAAGTTGAGAAAAAGGGGCCCAAGAACTACATGTCTTTGCTCATAATCGGGACCACGTGTACAACTCTCAAATGTGTATCCAAATATGATTTAATATTTGCAAATGAAGAATTTTTCTTTTCAAAAATCACCTTTATTCAGGGCAAAGCAAAATCGACCCTAAAACGATATGAATTTGAACGAAATGGGAAAAATAATTCCTCAATGTTACGAGCGCTCGGGAACCCACTTGCATCTCTCAAATGGAAATCAATATATATTTTTGTATTTCTAAACCCATAATTCCACCTCTTCCAAATAGGCTTCATTCGGAGCTAGTAAAACTTGGGGCTAGAATGACCCGAAGCTGAGAAAAACGGCCGAAGAAATACACGTCTTCACTCGCAATCAAGACCACGTGTACAATTCTCAAATGGGTATCCAAATATAATTTCATATTTGCAAATTAAAAAATTTTCTTTTCAAAAATCACCTTCATTCGGGGTTAACCAGAGTCGACCCTAAAACGATATGAATTTGATCGAAATGGGCCAAAGAATGCCTCAACGTTACGAGCGCTCGGGAAACCACTTGTATCTCTCAAATGGGTATCCAAAAATTATTTTGTATTTTTAAACCCATAATTCCACTTCCTCCAAATAGCCTTCATTCGGGGCTTGTCAAACTTGGGCGTACAATGACCCGAAGTTGAGAAAAAGGGGCCCAAGAACTACACGTCTTCGCTCGCAATCAAGACCAAATGTACAAGTCTCAAATGGGTATCCAAATATGCTTTCATATTTGCAAATGAGGAAATTTGCTTTAAAAATTTCAACTTCATTCGGGGTTAACCAGAATCAACACTAAAACGATACGAATTTGATTGAAATGGGCCAAAGAATGCCTCAACGTTACGAGCGCACGAGAACCCACTTATATCTCTCAAATGGGTATCAAAAAATTATTTTATATTTTTAAACCCATAATTCCATTTCTTCCAAATAGCCTTCATTCGCGGCTGGTCAAACTTGGGCCTGGAATGACCCGAAGTTGAGAAAAAATGGCCCAAGAACTACACGTCTTCGCTCACAATTAGGACCAAGTGTACAAATCTCAAATGGGTATCCAAATATGATTTCATATTTGCAAATGAAGAATTTTTCTTTTCAAAAATCACTTTCATTTGGGGTTATCCATAATCAACCCTAAACGATATGAATTTGATCGAAATGGGCCAAAGAATGCCTCAACGTTGCGAGAGCTCGAGAACACACCTATATCTCTCAAATGGATATCAAAAAATTATTTTATATTTTTAAACCCATAATTCCATTTCTTCCAAATAGTCTTCGTTCGAGGCTAGACAAACGTGGGCCTATAATGACCTGAAGCTGAGAAAAAGGGGCCCAGGAACTACACGTCTTTGCTCGCAATTAGAACCACATGTACAACTGTCAAATGTGTATCCAAATATGATTTAATATTTGCAAATGAAGAATTTTTCTTTTCAAAAATCACCTTCTTTCGGGGTTAACCATCATTTCGGGTTAACCATAATCGCCCCTAAAACAATATGAATTTGATCGAAATGGGTTAACCATAATCGCCTCAACGTTACGAGCATTCGGGAACCCACTTGCATCTCTCAAATGGGTATCAAAAAGTTATTTTATATTTTTAAACCCATAATTCCACTTCTTCCAAATAGTCTTCATTAGAGGCTGGTCAAACTTGGGCCTAGAATGCCGCAAAGTTGACAAAAAGGGGCCCAAGAACTACACGTCATCTCCTGCAATCGGGACCACGTGTACAACTCTCAAATGGGTATACAAATATAATTTCATATTTTCAAATTAAGAATTTGTCTTTTCAAAAATTGCCTTCATTCGGGGTTAACCAAAATCAACCCTAAAACGATACGAATTTGATCGAAATGGGCCAAAGAATCCCTCAATGTTCCGAGAGCTCGAGAACCCACCTATATCTCTCAAGTGCGTATCAAATAATTATTTTTTATTTTTAAACCCATAATTAAAATTCTTCCAAATACCCTTCGTTCTAGGCTGGTCAAGCTTGGGCCTAGAATGACCTTGGGGCCCAAGAAGTACACGTCTTCTCCCACAATCGAGACCACATGTACAACTCTCAAATGGGTATCCAAACATGATTTCATATTTGCAAATGAAGAATTTGTCTTTTCAAAAATCACTTTCATTCGGGGTTAACCTGAATCAACCCTAAAACAATATGAATTTGATCGAAATGGGCCAAAGTATGCCTCAACGTTACGAGCGCTCGGGAACCCACTTGTATCTCTCAAATGGGTATCAAAAAATTAATTTGTATTTTTAAACCCATAATTCCACTTCCTCCAAATATCCTTCATTTGGGGCTGGTTAAACTTGGGCCTACAATGATCCAAAGTTGATAAAAAGGGGCCCAACAACTACACGTCTTCGCTCACAATCAGGACCACGTGTACAACTCTCAAACGGGTATCCAAATATGATTTCAGATTTGTAAATGAAGAATTCTTTTTTCAAAAATCACCTTCATTCGGGGTTAACAAAAATCAACCCTAAAATGATATGAATTTGATCGAAATGGGCCAAAGAATGCCTCAACATTACGAGCGCACGAGAACCCACTTACATCTCTCAAATGGGTATCCAAAAATTATTTTTTATTTTTAAACCCATAATTCCACTTATTCCAAATAGCCTTCATTTGAGGCTGGTCAAAAACTTGGGACTAGAATGACCCGAAGTTGAGAAAAAAGGGGGCCCAAGAACTACATGTCTTCGCTCGTGATCAAGCCCTCGTGTACAACTCTCAAATGGGTATCCAAATATGATTTAATATTTGCAAATGAAGAAATTTTCTTTAAAAAAATCAACTTCAATCGGGGTTAACCATAATCAACCCTAAAACGATACAAATTTGATCAAAATGGGCCAAATAATGCCTCAATGTTACGAGTGCACTCAAACCCACTTACATCTCTCAAATGGGTATCAAAAAATTATTTTGTATTTTTAAACCCATAATTCCACTTCTTCCAAATAGCCTTCATTTGGGGCTGGTCAAACTTGGGCCTAGAATGACCCGAAGTTGAGAAAAAGGGGTCCAAGAACTACACATTTTCCCTCGCAATTAGGACCACGTGTACAACTCTCAAATGGGTATCCAAATATGATTTCATATTTGCAAATGAATAATTTTAATTTTCAAAAATCACCTTCATTCGGGGTTAACAAGAATTGACCCTAAAATGATACGAGTTTGATCAAAATGGGCAATAGAATGCCTCAACGTTACGAGCGCTCAGGAATCCACTTGCATCTCTCAAATGGGTACCAAAAAATTATTTTGTATTTTTAAACCCATAATTCCACTTCCTCCAAATAGCCTTCATTCGGGGTTGGTCAAACTTGGGCCTGGAATGACCCAAATTTAAGACAAAGGGACCCAAGAACTACACGTCTTCTCCCTCAATCGGGACAACGTGTACAACTCTCAAATGGGTATCCAAATATGATTTCATCTATGGAAATGAAGAATTTGTGTTTTCAAAAATCACCTTCATTCGAGGTTAACCAGAATAAACCCTAAACCGATACGAATTTGATCGAAATTGGCGAAATAATGCCTCAATGTTGCGAGAGCTCGGGAACCCACCTATATCTCTCAAATGGGTATCAAAATATTATTTTATATTTTTAAACTCATAATTCCACGTCTTCCAAATAGCCTTCGTTCGAGGTTGGTCAAACTTGGGCCTAGTACGACCTAAAGTTGAGAAAAAGGGTCCCAAGAACTACACATCTTCGCTCATAATCGGGACCACGTGTACAACTCTCAAATGTGTATCCAAAAATGGCTGAACGTTACGAGCGCTCGGGAACCCACTTGTATGTCTCAAATGGCTATCAAAAAAATATTTTGTATTTTTAAACCCATAATTCCATTTCTTCCAAATAGCCTTCATTCGAGGCTGGTCAAACTTGGGCTTGGAATGACCCGAAGTTGAGAAAAAGTGGCACAAGAACTACACGTCTTCGCTCACAATTAGGACCACGTGTACAACTCTCAAATGGGTATCCAAATGTGATTTCATATTTGCAAATGAAGAATTTTTCTTTTCAAAAATCACCTTCATTCGGGGTTAACCAGAATCAACCCTAAAATGATATGAATTTGATCGAAATGGGCCAAAGAATGCCTCAACGTTGCGAGAGCTTGGGAACACACCTATATCTCTCAAGTGGGTATCAAAAAATTATTTTATATTTTCGAACCCATAATTCCATTTCTTCCAAATAGTCTTCGTTCGAGGCTAGACAAACTTGGGCCTAGAATGACCGGAAGCCGAGAAAAATGAGCCCAAGAACTACATGTCTTCACTCGCAATCAGGACCATGTGTACAACTCTCAAATGTGTATCCAAATATGATTTAATATTTGCGAATGAAGAATTTTTGTTTTCAAAAATCAACTTCATTTAGGGTTAACCATAATCGCCCCTAAAACAATATGAATTTGATCAAAATGGGAAAAATAATGCCTCAACGTTACGAGTGCTCAAGAACCTAGTTGCATCAATCAAATGGGTATCAAAAAATTATTTTATATTTTTAAACCCATAATTCCACTTCTTCCAAATAGTCTTCGTTCGAGGCTGGTCAAACTTGGTCCTAGAATGACCCGAAGTTGAGAAAAAGGGGCCCAAGAACTACATGTCTTCTCCTGCAATTGGGACCATGTGTACAACTCTCAAATGGGTATCCAAATATGATTTCAGATTTGCAAATGAAGAATTTGTCTTTTCAAAAATCACCTTCATTCGGGGTTAACCATAATCAACCCGAAAACGATATGAATTTGATTGAAATGGACCAAAGAATGCCTCAACGTTACGAGCGCTCGGGAACCCACTTGTATGTCTCAAATGGGTATCCAAAAATTATTTTGTATTTTTAAACCCATAATTCTACTTCTTCCAAATAGCCTTCATTTGACGCTGGTCAAAATATTGGGAGTAGAATGAACCGAAGTTGAGAAAAAAGGGGGCCCAAGAACTACACGTCTTCGCTCGCAATCAAGACCACGTGTACAACTCTAAAATGGGTATCTAAGTATGATTTCATATTCGCAAATGAAGTAATTTTATTTAAAAAAATCAACTTCATTCGGGGTTAACCAGAAAAAACCCTAAAACGATACGAATTTGATGGAAATGGGCCAAAGAATGCCTCAACGTTACGAGCGCACGAGAAGCCACTTACATCTCTCAAATGGGTATCCAAAAATTATTTTGTATTTTTAAACCCATAATTCCACTTCTTCCAAATAGCCTTCATTCGAGGCTGGTCAAAAACTTGGGACTAGAATGACCCGAAGTTGCGAAAAAAGGGGGCCCAAGAACTACACGTCTTCGCTTGCAATCAAGACCTCGTGTACAACTCTCAAATCCGTATCCAAAAATGATTTCATATTTGCAAATGAAGAAATTTGCTTTAAAAAAATCAAATCCATTCTGGGTTAACCAGAATCAACACTAAAACAATACGAATTTGATCGAAATGGGCCAAAGAATGCCTCAACGTTACGAGCGCACAAGAACCCACTTACATCTCTCAAATGGGTATCAAAAAATTATTTTGTATTTTTAAACCCATATTTCCATTTCTTTGAAATAGCCTTCATTCGGGGCTGGTCAAACTTGGGCCTGGAATGACCCGAATTTGAGAAAAAGTGGCCCAAGAACTACATGTCGTCGCTCGAAGTTAGGACCAAGTGTACAAATCTCAAATGGGTATCCAAATATGATTTCAGATTTGCAAATGAATAATTTTGCTTTTCAAAAATCACCTTCATTTGGGGTTAACCAGAGTCAACCCTAAAACGATATGAATTTGATCGAAATGGGACAAAGAATGCCTCAACGTTGCGAGAGCTTGGGAACACACCTATATCTCTCAAATGGGTATCAAAAATTCATTTTATATTTTTAAACCCATAATTCCATTTCTTCCAAATAGTCTTCGTTCGAGGCTAGACAAACGTGGGCCTAGAATGACCCGAAGCTAAGAAAAAGAGGCCCAGGAACTACACATCTTCGCTCGCAATCAGAACCACATGTACAACTCTCAAATGTGCATCCAAATATGATTTAATATTTGCAAATGAAGAATTTTTCTTTTCAAAAATCACCTTCATTCGGGGTTAACCATAATTGCCCCTAAAACAATATGAATTTGATCTAAATGGGAAAAAGAATTCTTCAACGTTACGAGTTCTCGGGAACCCACTTGCATCTCTTAAATGCGTATCAAAAAATTATTTTATATTTTAAAACCCATAATTCCATTTGTTCCAAATAGTCTTCGTTCGAGGCTAGACAAACTTGGGCCTCGAATGACCCGAAGCTGAGAAAAAGGGGCCCAAGAACTACACGTCTTCGCTCGCACTCAGGACCACATGTACAACTCTCAAATGTGTATCCAGATATGATTTAATATTTGCAAATGAAGAATTTTTCTTTTCAAAAATCACCTTCATTCGGGGTTAACCATCATTTGGGGTTAACCATAATCGCCCCTAAAACAATATGAATTTGATCGAAATGGGAAAAAGAATGCCTCAACGTTACGAGCGCTCGGGATCCCACTTGCATCTCTCAAATGGGTATCAAAAAATTATTTTATATTTTTAAACCCATAATTCCACTTTTTCCAAATAGTGTTCGTTTGAGGTTGGTCAAACTTGGGCCTAGAATGACCCGAAGTTGAGAAAAAGGGGCCCAAGAACTACACGTCTTCTCTCGCAATCGGGACCATGTGTACAACTCTCAAATGGGTATCCAAGTATGATTTCAGATTTGCAAATGAAGAATTTGTCTTTTCAAAAATCACCTTCATTCGGGGTTCACAAAAATCAACCCTAAAATGATACGAATTTGATTGAAATGGGCCAAAGAATGCCTCAACTTTATGAGTGCTCGGGAAGCCACTTGTATGTCTCAAATGGTTATCCAAAAATTATTTTGTATTTTTAAACCCATAATTCCACTTCTTCCAAATAGCCTTCATTCGAGGTTGGTAAAAAACTTGGGACTAGAATGACCCGAAGTTGAGAAAAAAGGGGGCCCAAGAACTACACGTCTTCGCTTACAATCAAGACCATGTGTACAACTCTTGAATGGGTATCTAAATATGATTTCATATTTGCAAATGAAGAAATTTTCTTTAAAAAAATCAACTTCATTCGGGGTTAACCAGAATCATCCCTAAAACGATACGAATTTGATCGAAATGGGCCAAAGAATACCTCAACGTTACGAGCGCACGAGAACCCACTTACATATCTCAAATGGGTATCCAAAAATTATTTCTTATTTTTAAACCCATAATTCCACTTCTTCCAAATAGCCTTCATTGGAGGCTTGGGTAAAAACTTGGGACTAGAATGACCCGAAGTTGAGAAAAAAGGGGGCCCAAGAACTACACGTCTTCACTCGCAATCAAGACCTCATGTACAACTCTCAAATGGGTATCCAAATATGATTTCATATTTGCAAATGAATAAATGTGCTTTAAAAAAATCAACTTCATTCGGGGTTAACCAGAATCAACCCTAAAAAGATACGAATTTGATCGAAATGGGCCAAAGAATGCCTCAACGTTACGAGCGCACGAGAACCGACTTACATCTCTCAAATGGATATAAAACAATTATTTTGTATTTTTAAACCCATAATTCCACTTCTTCCAAATAGCCTTCATTTGGGGCTGCTCAAACTTGGGCCTAGAATGACCCGAAGTTAAGAAAAAGGGGCCCAAGAACTACACATCTTCGCTTGCAATTAGGACCACGTGTACAACTCTCAAATGGGTATATCCAAATATGATTTCATATTTGCAAATGAATAATTTTAATTTTCAAAAATCACCTTCATTCGGGGTTAATAAGAATTGACCCTAAAAAGATACGAGTTTGATAAAATGGGCAATAGAATGCCTCAACGTTACGAGCGCTCGAGAACCCATTTGCATCTCTCAAATGGGTATCAAAAAATTATTTTGTATTTTTAAACCCATAATTCCACTTCCTCCAAATAGCCTTCTTTCGGGGTTGGTCAAACTTGGTCTTGGAGTGACCCAAAGTTGAGAAAAAGGGCCCCAAGAACTACATGTCTTCTTCCTGAATCGAGATAACGTGTATAACTCACAAATGGGTATCCAAATATGATTTCATCTTTGGAAATGAAGAATTTGTGTTTTCAAAAATCACCTTCATTCGGGGTTTACCAGAATAAACCCTAAACCGATACGAATTTGATCGAAATTGGTCAAATAATGCCTCAATGTTGTGAGAGCTCAGGAACACACCTATATCTCTCAAATGGGTATCAAAATATTATTTTATATTTTTAAACCCATAATTCCACTTCTTCCAAATAGCCTTTGTTCGAGGTTGGTCAAACTTGGGCCTAGTACGACCCGAAGTTGAGAAAAAGGCCCCCAAGAACTACACATCTTCGCTCATAATCAGGACCACTGTACAACTCTCAAATGTGTATCCAAATATGATTTAATATTTGCAAATGAAGAATTTTGCTTTTCAAAAATCACCTTTATTCAAGGCAAACTAGAATTGACCCTAAAATGATATGAATTTGATCGAAATGGGAAAAATAATTCCTCAATGTTACGAGTGCTCGGGAACCCACTTGAAACTCTCAAATGGAAATCAAAAAATTATTTTGTATTTTTAAACCCATAATTCCACTTCTTCCAAATAGGCTGGTCAAATTTGGGCCTAGAATGACCCGAAGTTGAGAAAAAGGGGCCCAAGAACTATATGTCTTCTCCCGCAATCAGGACCATGTTTACAACTCTCAAATTGGTATCCAAATATGATTTCATCTTTGGAAATGAAGAATTTGTCTTTTCAAAAATTACCTTGATTCGGAGTTAAACATAATCAACCCTAAAACGATACGGATTTGATCGAAACGGGCCAAAGAATGCCTCAACATTACGAGTGCTCGGGAACCCACTTGTATGTCTCAAATGGATATCAAAAAATGATTTTGTATTTTTAAACCCATAATTCCATTTCTTCCAAGTAGCCTTCATTCAGGGTTGGTCAAACTTGGGCCTGGAATGACCCGAAGTTGAGAAAAAGTGGTCCAAGAACTACACGTCTTCTCTCACAATTAGGACCACATGTACAACTCTCAAATGGGTATCCAAATATGATTTCATATTTGCAAATGAGGAATTTTTCTTTTCAAAAATCACCTTCATTCTGGGTTAACCAGAGTCAACCCTAAAACGATATGAATTTGATCGAAATAGGCCAAAGAATGCCTCAACGTTGCGAGAGCTCGGGAACACACCTATATCTCTCAAGTGGGTATCAAAAAATAGTTTTATATTTTTAAACCCATAATACCATTTTTTCCAAATAGTCTTCGTTCGAGGCTAGACAAACTTGGGCCTAGAATGACTCGTAGCTGAGAAAAAAGGGGCCCAACAACTACACGTCTTCGCTCACAATTAGGACCACATGTACAACTCTCAAATGTGTATCCAAATATGATTTAATATTTGCAAATGAAGAATTTTTCTTTTCAAAAATCACCTTCATTCGGGGTTAACCATAATTGCCCCTAAAACAGTATGAATTTGATCGAAATGGGAAAAAGAATGCCTCAACGTTACGAGCGCTCGAGAACCCACTTGCATATCTCAAATGGGTATCAAAAAATTATTTTATGTTTTTAAACCCATAATTCCACTTCTTCCAAATAGTCTTCATTCGAGGCTGGGCAAACTTGGGCCTAGAATGACCCGAAGTTGAGAAAAAGGGGCCCAAGAAACACACGTCTTCTCCCGCAATTGGGACCACGTGTACAACTCTCAAATGGGTATCCAAATATGATTTCAGATTTGCAAATGAAAAATTTGTCTTTCCAAAAATCACCTTCATTCGGGGTTAACCAGAATCAACCCGAAAACGATACGAATTTGATCGAAATGGACCAAAGAATGCCTCAACGTTACGAGCGCTCGAGAACCCACTTGTATGTCTCAAATGGGTATCCAAAAATTATTTTGTATTTTTAAACCCATAATTCCACTTCTTCCAAATAGCCTTCATTCAACGCTGGTTAAAAAGTGACTAGAATGACCCGAAGTTGCAAAAAAAGGGGGCCCAAGAACTACACGTCTTCGCTCGCAATCAAGACAACGTGTACAAGTCTGAAACGGGTATCTAAATATGATTTCATATTTGCAAATGAAGAATTTTGCTTTTCAAAAATCACCTTCATTCGGGATTAACCAGAATCAACCCTAAAACGATACGAATTTGATCGAAATGGGCCAAAGAATGCCTCAATGTTACGAGCTCTCGGGAACTCACTTGCATCTCTCAAATGTGTATCAAAAAAATATTTTATATTTTTAAACCCATAATTCAACTTCTTCCAAATACCCTTCATTACAGGCTAGTCAAACTTGGGCCTAGAATGACCTGAAACTGAGAAAAAGGGGCCCAAGAACTACACGGCTTTGCTCGCAATCAAGACCACGTGTACAAATCTCAAAATGGGTATCCAAATATGATTTCATATTTTCAAATGAAGAATTTTTCTTTTGAAAAATCACCTTCATTCAGGTTTAACCAAAATCAACCCTAAAACGATATGAATTTGATCAAAATGGGCCAAAGAATGCCTCAATGTTGCGAGATCTCATGAACACACCTATATCTCTCAAATGGGTGTCAAAAACTTATTTTATATTTTTAAACCCATAATTCAATTTCTTCCAAATAGTCTTCGTTTGAGGCTAGACAAACTTGGGCCTAGAATGACCCGAAGCTGAGAAAAAGGGCCCCAAGAACTACACGTCTTCACTCGCAATCAGGAACACATGTACAACTCTCAAATGTGTATCTAAATATGATTTAATATTTGCAAATGAAGAATTTTTCTTTTTAAAAGTCACCTTCATTTGGGGTTAACCATAATCGCCCCTAAAACAATATGAATTTGATCGAAATGGGAAAAAGAGTGCCTCAACGTTACGAGCGCTCGGGAACCCACTTGCATCTCTCAAATGGGTATCAAAAAAATGTTTTATATTCTTAAACCCATAATTCTACTTCTTCCAAATAGTCTTCGTTTGAGGCTGGTCAAACTTGGGCCTAGAATGACCCGAAGTTGAGAAAAAGGGGCCCAAGAACTACACGTCTTCTCCCGCAATCAAGACCACGTGTACAACTCTCAAATGGGTATCCAAATATGATTTCAGATTTGCAAATGAAGAATTTGTCTTTTCAAAAATCACCTTCATTCGGGGTTAACAAAAATCAACCCTAAAACGATACGAATTTGATCGAAATGGGCCAAAGAATGCCTCAACGTTACAAGTGCTCGGGAACCTACTTGTATGTCTCAAATGGTTATCCAAAAATTATTTTGTATTTTTAATCCCATAATTCCACTTCTTCCAAATAACCTTCATTCGAGGTTGGTAAAAAACTTGGGACTAGAATGACCCGAAGTTGAGAAAAAAGGGGGCCCAAGAACTACACGTCTTCACTTGTAATCAAGACCACGTGTACAACTCTCAAATCGGTATCTAAATATGATTTCATATTTGCAAATGAAGAAATTTTCTTTAAAAAAATAAACTTCATTCGGGGTTAACCAGAATCAACCCTAAAACGATATGAATTTGATCAAAATGGGCCAAAGAATGCCTCAACGTTACAAGCGCACGAGAACCCACTTACATTTCTCAAATGGGTATCCAAAAATTATTTTGTATTTTTAAACCCATAATTCCACTTCTTCCAAATAGCCTTCATTTGAGGTTGGTCAAAAACTTGGGACTAGAATGACCCGAAGTTGAGAAAAAAGGGGCCCCAAGAACTACACGTCGTCGCTCGCAATCGAGACCTCATGTACAACTCTCAAATGGGTATCCAAATATGTTTTCATATTTGCAATTGAAGAAATTTGCTTTAAAAAAATCAACTTCATTCGGGGTTAACCAGAATCAACCCTAAAATGATACGAATTTGATCGAAATGGGCCAAAGAATGCCTCAACGTTACGAGCGCACGATAACCCACTTACATCTCTCAAATGGGTATCGAAAAATTATTTTGTATTTTTAAACCCATAATTCCACTTCTTCCAAATAGCCTTCATTTGGGGCTGGTCAAACTTGGGCCTAGAATGACCCGAAGTTGAGAAAAAAGGGACCCAAGAACTACACGTCTTCACTCGCAATTAGGACCACATGTACAACTCTCAAATGGGTATCCAAATATGATTTCATATTTTCAAATGAATAATTTTAATTTTCAAAAATCACCTTCATTCGGGGTTAACAAGAATTGACCCTAAAACGATACGAGTTTGATCGAAATGGGCAATAGAATGCCTCAATGTTACGAGCACTTGAGAACCCACTTGCATCTCTCAAATGGGTATCAAAAAATTATTTTTTATTTTTAAACCCATAATTCCACTTCCTTCAAATAGCCTTCATTCAAGGCTGGTCAAACTTGGGCCTGGAATGACCCAAAGTTGAGAAAAAGGGGCCCAAGAACTACACGTCTTCTCCCTCAATCGAGACAACGTCTACAACTCTCAAATGGGTATCCAAATATAATTTCATATTTGGAAATGAAGAATTTGTGTTTTCAAAAATCACCTTCATTCAGGGTTAACCAGAATAAACCCTAAACCGATACGAATTTAATCGAAACTGGCCAAATAATGCCTCAATGTTGAGAGAGCTCGGAAACCCACCTATATCTCTCAAGTGGGTATCAAAATATTATTTTATATTTTTAAACCCATAATTCCACTTCTTCCAAATAGCCTTCGTTCGAGGTTGGTCAAACTTGGGCCTAGTACGACCCGATGTTGAGAAAAAGGGCCCCAAGAACTACACAACTTCGCTCATAATCGAGACCACGTAGACAACTCTCAAATGGGTATCCAAATATGATTTCATATTTGCAAATGAAGAATTTTTATTTTAAAACATCACCTTCATTCGGGGTTAACCAGAATCAACCCTAAAACGATATGAATTTGATCGAAATGGGCCGAAGAATGCCTCAACGTTACGAGAGCTCGGGAACACACCTATATCTCTCAAGTGGGTATCAAAAAATTATTTTATATTTTTAAACCCATAATTCCATTTTTTCCAAATACTCTTCGTTTGAGGCTAGACAAACTTGGGCCTAGAATGACCGGAAGCTAAGAAAAAAGGGGCCCAAGAACTAGATGTCTTCGCTCGCAATCAGGCCCACGTGTACAACTCTAAAAAATGTATCCAAATATGATTTCATATTTGCAAATGAAGAATTTTTCTTTTCAAAAATCACCTTCATTCGGGTTTAACCAGAATCAACCCTGAAACGATATGAATTTGATCAAAATGGGCCAAAGAATGCCTCAACGTTGCGAGATCTCGGGAACACACCTATATCTCTCAAATGGGTATCAAAAAATTATTTTATATTTTTAAACCCATAATTCCATTTCTTCCAAATAGTCTTCGTTCGAGGCTAGACAAACTTGGGCCTAGAATGACCCGAAGTTGAGGAAAAGGGGCCCAAGAACTACACGTCTTCGCTCACAATCAGGCCCACGTGTACAACTCTCAAATGTGTATCCAAATATGATTTCATATTTGCAAATGAAGAATTTTTCTTTTCAAAAATTACATTCATTCGAGTTTAACCAGAATCAACCCTGAAACGATATGAATTTGATCGAAATGGGCCAAAGAATGCGTCAACATTGCGAAATCTCGGGAACACACCTATATCTCTCAAACGGGTATCAAAAAATTATTTTATATTTTTAAACCCATAATTCCATTTCTTCCAAATAGTCTCCGTTCGAGGCTAGACAAACTTGGGCCTAGAATGACCCGAAGCTGAGAAAAAGGGGCCCAAGAAATACACGTCTTCGCTCGCAATCATGACCACATGTACAACTCTCAAATGTGTATCCAATTATGTTTTCAGATTTGCAAATGAAGAATTTGTCTTTTCAAAAATCACCTTCATTTGGGTTTAACCAAAATCAACCCTAAAACGATATGAATTTGATCGAAATGGGCCAAAGAATGTCTCAACGTTACGAGCACACGAGAACCCACTTACATCTCTCAAATGGGTATCAAAAAAATATTTTGTATTTTTAAACCCATAATTCCACTTCTTCCAAATAGCCTTCATTTGAGGCTGGTCAAAAACTTGGGACTAGAATGACCCGAAGTTGAGAAAAAAGGGGGCTCAAGAACTACACGTCTTCGCTCGCAATCAAGACCACGTGTACAACTCTAAAATGGGTATCTAAATATGATTTCATATTTGCAAATGAAGAAATTTTCTTTAAAAAAATCAACTTCATTCGGGGTTAACCAAAAAAAACCCTAAAACGATATGAATTTGATCGAAATGGGCCAAAGAATGCCTCAACGTTACGAGCACACAAGAACCCACTTACATCTCTCAAATGGGTATCCAAAAATTATTTTGTATTTTTAAACCCATAATTCCACTTCTTCCAAATAGCCTTCATTTGAGGCTGGTCAAAAACTTGCGACTAGAATGACCCAAAGTTGCGAAAAAAGGGGGCCCAAGAACTACATGTCTTTGCTCACAATCAAGACCTCGTGTACAACTCTCAAATGGGTATCCAAAAATGATTTCATATTTCAGTGAAGAAATTTTCTTTAAAAAATCAACTTCATTCAAGGTTAACCATAATCAACACTAAAACGATACGAATTTGATCGAAATGGGCCAAAGAATGCCTTAACGTTACAAGCGCACGAGAACCCACTTACATATCTCAAATGGGTATCCAAATATGATTTCATATTTGCAAATGAAGAATTTTACTTTTCAAAAATCACCTTCATTTGGGGTTAACCAGAATCAACTCTAAAAAAATATGAATTTTATCGAATTGGGCCAAGAATGCCTCAACGTTGCGAGAGCTTGGGAACACACCTATATCTCTCAAATGGGTATCAAAAACTTATTTTATATTTTTAAACCCATAATTCCATTTCTTCCAAATAGTCTCCGTTCGAGGCTAGACAAACGTGGGCCTAGAATGACCCGAAGCTGAGAAAAAGGGGCCCAGGAACTACACGTCTTCGCTCGCAATCAGAACCACATGTACAACTCTCAAATGTGTATCCAAATATGATTTAATATTTGCAAATGAAGAATTTTTCTTTTCAAAAATCACCTTCATTCGGGGTTAACCATAAATACCCCTAAAACAATATGAATTTGATCGAAATGGGAAAAATAATTCCTCAATGTTACGAGCGCTCGGGAACCCACTTGCATCTCTTAAATTGGTATCAAAAAATTATTTTATATTTTTAAACCCATAATTCCACTTATTCCAAATAGTCTTCGTTCAAGGCTGGTCAAACTTGGGCCTAGAATGCCCCAAAGTTGACAAAAAGGGCCCCAAGAACTACACGTCTTCTCCCACAATCGGGACCATGTGTATAACTCCCAAATGGGTATACAAATATGATTTCATATTTTCAAATGAAGACTTTGTCTTTTCAAAAATCACCTTCATTCGGGGTTAACCAAAATCAACCCTAAAACGATACGAATTTGATCAAATGGGCCAAAGAATCCCTCAACGTTGCGAGAGATCGATAACCCACCTATATCTCTAGAATGGATATCAAATAATTTATTTTTATTTTTAAACCCATAATTCAAATTCTTTGAAATACCCTTCGTTCCAGGCTGGTCAATCTTGGGCCTAGAATGAACTGGTCCCCAAGAACTACACGTCTTCTCCCAAAATTGGGACCACGTGTACAACTCTCAAATGGGTATCCAAACATGATTTCATGTTTGCAAATGAAGAATTTGTCTTTTCAAAAATCACCTTCATTCGGGGTTAAGCAAAATAATCCCTAAAACAATATGAATTTGATCGAAATGGGCCAAAGAATACCTCAACGTTACGAGCGCTCGGGAACCCACTTGTATCTCTCAAATGGGTATCAAAAAATTATTTTGTATTTTTAAACCCATAATTCCACTTCCTCCAAATAGCCTTCATTCGGGGCTGGTGAAACTTGGGCCTACAATGACCCGAAGTTGAGAAAAAAGGGGCCCAAGAACTACACGTCTTCACTCGCAATCAAGAAAAAGTGTACAAGTCTCAAATGGGTATCCAAATATTATTTCATATTTGCAAATGAAGAATTTTGCTTTTCAAAAATCACCTTCATTTGGGATTAACCAGAATCAACCCTAAAACGATACGAATTTGATCGAAATGGGCCAAAGAATGCCTCAACGTTATGAGCTCTCGGAAACTCACTTGCATCTCTCAAATGTGTATCAAAAAAATATTTTATATTTTTAAACCCATAATTCAACTTCTTCCAAATACCCTTCATTCCAGGCTAGTCAAACTTGGGCCTAGAATGACTTGAATCTGAGAAAAAGGGGCCCTAGAACTACACAACTTCGCTCGCAATCAAGACCACATGTACAAATCTCAAAATGGGTATCCAAATATGATTTCATATTTCCAAATGAAGAATTTTGCTTTTCAAAAATCACCTTCATTCGGGTTTAACCAGAATCAACCCTAAAACGATATGAATTTGATCGAAATGGGCCAAAGAATGCCTCAACGTTGCGAGATCTCAGGAACACACCTATATCTTTCAAATGGGTATCAAAAAATTATTTTATATTTTTAAACCCATAATTCCATATCTTCCAAATAGTCTTCGTTCGAGGCTAGACAAACTTGGGCCTAGAATGACCCGAAGCTCAAAAAAAGGGGCCCAAGAACTACACGTCTTTGCTCGCACTCAGGACCACGTGTACAACTCTCAAATGTGTATCCAAATATGATTTATTATTTGCAAATAAATAATTTTTCTTTTCAAAAATCACCTTCATTCATGGTTAACCATAATCGCCCCTAAAACAATATGAATTTGATCGAAATGGGAAAAAGAATGCCTCAAATTTACGAGTGCTCGGGAACCCACTTGTATCTCTCAAATGGGTATCAAAAAATTATTTTATATTTTTAAACCCATAATTCCACTTTTTCCAAATAGTCTTCGTTCGAGGATGGTCAAACTTAGGCCTAGAATGACCCGAAGTTGAGAAAAAGTGGCCCAAGAACTACACGTCTTCTCTCGCAATCGGGACCATGTGTACAACTCTCAAATGGGTATCCAAATATGATTTCAGATTTTCAAATGAAGAATTTGTCTTTTCAAAAATCAGCTTCATTCGAGGTTAACAAAAATCAACCCTAAAACGATACGAATTTGATTGAAATGGGCAAAAGAATGCCTCAAGGTTATGAGCGCTCAGGAAGCCACTTGTATGTCTCAAATGGTTATCCAAAAATTATTTTGTATTTTTAAACCCATAATTCCACTTCTTCCAAATAGCCTTCATTCGAGGTTGGTAAAAAACTTGGGACTAGAATGTACGAAGTTGAGAAAAAAGGGGGCCCAAGAACTACACGTTTTCGCTTGCAATCATGACCACTTGTAATACTCTCGAATGGGTATCTAAATATGATTTCATATTTGCAAATGAAGAAATTTTCTTTACAAAAATCAACTTCATTCGGGGTTAACCAGAATCAACCCTAAAACGATACGAATTTGATCGAAATGGGCCAAAGAATGCCTCAACGTTACGAGCGCACGAGAACCCACTTACATCTCTCAAATGGGTATCCAAAAATTATTTTTTATTTTTAAACCCATAATTCCACTTCTTCCAAATAGCCTTCATTGGAGGCTGGTCTAAAACTTGGGACTAGAATGACCCGAAGTTGAGAAAAAAGGGGGCCCAAGAACTACACGTCTTCGTTCACAATCAAGACCTCCTTTACAACTCTCAAATGGGTATCCAAATATGATTTCATATTTGCAAATGAAGAAATTTTCTTTAAAAAAATCAACTTCATTCGGGGTTAACCAAAATCAACCCTAAAATGATACGAATTTGATCGAAATGGGCCAAATAATGCCTCAACGTTATGAGCGCACGAGAACCCACTTACATCTCTCAAATGGGTATCCAAAAATTATTTTGTATTTTTAAACCCATAATTCCACTTCTTCCAAATAGCCTTCATTCGATGCTGGTCAAAAACTTGGGACTAGAATGACCCAAAGTTGAGAAAAAAGGGGACCCAAGAACTACACATCTTCGCTCGCAATCAAGACCACATGTACAACTCTCAAATGGGTATCTAAATATGATTTCATATTTGCAAATGAAGAAACTTTCTTTAAAAAAATCAACTTCATTCGGGGTTAACCAGAAAAAACCCTAAAACGATACGAATTTGATCGAAATGGGCCAAAGAATGCCTCAACGTTACGAGCGCACAAGAATCCCCTTACATCTCTCAAATGGGTATCCAAAAATTATTTTGTATTTTTAAACCCATAATTCCACTTCTTCCAATTAGCCTTCATTCGAGGCTGGTCAAAAACTTGGGACTAGAATGACCCGAAGTTGCGAAAAAAGGGGTCCCAAGAACTATACGTCTTCACTCGCAATCAAGACCTCATGTACAACTCTCAAATAGTCTTCATTCGATGCTGGTCAAACTTGGGCCTAGAATGCCCCGAAGTTGACAAAATGGGGCCCAAGAACTACACGTCTTCTCCTGCAATGGGGACCACGTATACAACTCTCAAATGGGTATACAAATATGATTTCATATTTTCAAATAAAGAATTTGTCTTTTCAAAAATCACATTCATTCGGGGTTAACCAAAATCAACCCTAAAACGATACGAATTTGATCGAAATGGGCCAAAGAATCCCTCAACGTTGCGAGAGATCGAGAACCCACCTATATCTCTCAAATGGGTATCAAATAATTATTTTTTATTTTTAAACCCACAATTCAAATTTTTCCAAATACCCTAAGTTCCACGCTAGTCAAGCTTGGGCCTAGAATGACCTTGGGGCCCAAGAAATACACGTCTTCTCCCACAATCGGGACCACGTGTACAAATCTCAAATGGGTATCCAAACATGATTTCATATTTGCAAATGAAGAATTTGTCTTTTCAAAAATCACCTTCATTCGTGGTTAAACAAAATCAACCCTAAAACGATACGAATTTGATTGAAATGGGCCAAAGAATGCCTCAACGTTACGAGCGCTCGGGAACCCACTTGTATCTCTCAAATGGGTATCAAAAAAATATTTTGTATTTTTAAACCCATAATTCCACTTCCTCTAAATAGCCTTCATTCGGGGCTGGTCAAACTTGAGCTTACAATGACCTGAAGTTGAAAAAAAGGGGCCCAAGAACTACACGTCTTCGCTCACAATTAGGACCATGTGTACAACTCTCAAATGGGTATCCAAATATGATTTCATATTTGTAAATGAATAATTTTAATTTTCAAAAATCACCTTCATTCGGGGTTAACAAGAATTGACCCAAAAATGATACAAGTTTGATCGAAATGGGAAATAGAATGCCTCAACGTTACGAGTGCTCAGGAACCCACTTGCATCTCTCAAATGGATATCAAAAAAATATTTTGTATTTTTAAACCAATAATTTCACTTCCTCCAAATAGCCTTCATTCGGGGCTGGTCAAACTTGGGCCTGGAATGACCCAAAATTGAGACAAAGGGACCCAAGAACTACACATCCTCTCCCTCAATTGGGACAACGTGTACAACTCTCAAATGAGTATCCAAAGATGATTTCATCTTTGGAAATGAAGAATTTGTGTTTTCAAAAATCACCTTCATTCGGGGTTAACTAGAATAAACCCTAAATTGATACGAATTTGATCGAAATTGGCCAAATAATGCCTCAATGTTGCGAGAGCTCGGGAACCCACCCATATCTCTCAAATGGGTATCAAAATATTATTTTATATTTTTAAACCCATAATTTCACTTCTTCCAAATAGCCTTCGTTCGAGGTTGGTCAAACTTGGGCCTAGTATGACCCGAAGTTGAGAAAAAGGGGCCCAATAACTACACATATTCGCTCATAATCGGGGCCACATGTACAACTCACAAATGTGTATCTAAATATGATTTAATATTTGCAAATGAAGAATTTTTATTTTAAAAAATGACCTTTATTCGAGGCAAACCAGAATCGGCCCTAAAACGATATGATTTTGATCGAAATGGGAAAATGAATTCCTCAACGTTAAGAGTGCTCGGGAACCCACTTGCATCTCTCAAATGGAAATCAAAAAATTATTTTTTATTTTTAAACCCATGATTCCACTTCTTCCAAATAGGCTTCATTCGGAGCTGGTAAAACTTGGGGCTAGAATGACCCGAAGTTGAGAAAAAGGGCCGAAGAACTACATGTCTTCACTCGCAATCAAGACCACATGTACAAATCTCAAATGGGTATCCAAATATGATTTCATATTTGCAAATGAAGAATTTTTCTTTTCAAAAATCACCTTCATTCGAGGTTAACCATAATCAACCCTAAAAGGATACGAATTTGATCGAAATGGGCCAAAGAATGCCTCAACATTGTGAGATCTCGGGCACCCACCTATATCTATCAAATGGGTACCAAAAACTTATTTTATATTTTTAAACCCATAATTTCAGTTCTTCCAAATAGCCTTCGTTCTAGGCTGGTCAAACTTGGGCCTAGAATGACCCGAAGTTGAGAAAAAGGGGCCTAAGAACTATATGTATTCTCCCACAATCGGGACAATGTGTACAACTCTCAAATTGGTATCCAAATATTATTTCATCATTGGAAATGAAGAATTTGTCTTTTCAAAAATTACCTTCATTCAGAGTTAAACATAATCAACCCTAAAACGATACGGATTTGATCGAAACGGGCCAAAGAATGCCTCAACATTACGAGCGCTCGGGAACCCACTTGTATGTCTCAAATGGCTATCAAAAAAATATTTTGTATTTTTAAAACCATAATTCCATTTCTTCCAAATAGCCTTCATTCGAGGCTGGTCAAACTTGGGCCTGGAATGTCCCGAAGTTAAAAAAAAGTGGCCCAAGAACTACACGTCTTCGCTCACAATTAGGACCACGTGTACAACTCTCAAATGGGTATCCAAATATGATTTCATGTTTGCAAATGAAGAATTTTTCTTTTCAAAAATCACCTTCATTCGGGGTTAACAAAAAACAACCCTAAAACGATATGAATTTGATCGAAATGGGCCAAAGAATGCCTCAACGTTGCGAGAGCTCGGGAACATACCTATATCTCTCAAGTGGGTATCAAAAAATTATTTTATATTTTCAAACCCATAATTCCATTTCTTCCAAATAGTCTTCGTTCGAGGCTAGACAAACTTGGGCCTAGAATGACCTGAAGCTGAGAAAAAGGGGCCTAAGAACTACACGTCTTCACTCGCAATCAGGACCACGTGTACAACTCTCAAATGTGTATCCAAATATGATTTAATATTTTCAAATGAAGAATTTTTCTTTTCAAAAATCACCTTCATTCGGGGTTAACCATAATTGCCCCTAAAACAATATGAATTTGATCGAAATGGGAAAAATAATGCCTCAACGTTACGAGCGCTCGGGAACCCACTTGCATCTCTCAAATGGGTATCATAAAATTATTTTATATTTTCGGCTTTGATTGGAAAAGCCACAGTGTTGTCAAGAGACTGTTGACGTTTCAGATCCAGATCAGGATCCATCTTCAGGACAATGAGCCTGGGTTAAGAAAAAGGTAAGAGCTGGTATAAATACTGGAAGTGTGGGAAAGTTTTCAGTGTTAGCTAGGTTTAAAGTAGAATTATTTAATAAATTTAATTAATTGCTAAGATATTTCTAGGGTTTATTAAATTTTTGTTTATTAAAGGTTATAATAGTTCATTATTAATTTAGGGTTTTTTATTTTATCATTAGTTAATGTTCTAGGGTTTAGTTAATAGGTAAAAGGTGGATTCTTTAATTTATTTTAGGGTTAAGGTATAAACTAAATAGTTAAAAAAGAAGAATTAAAAGTTTGTTTATGAGTTTAATATTAGGGTTTCTAAATGTGTTTGTTTTGGGTTATAAGGTAACTAATGGGTTATTATTAATTTAATGTTGTGTATTAATGTCTTCATTTAGAAAAATAGGTTCTAGGGTTAAGTTATAGGTATTAAGTAATTTATAAGATAATAGGTTTTTTCTTTTCTTGTTAATCTATATTCTAAGTGTTTATTACTTCAGAGTTAATTTTTTATATTAGTCAATTATGTTCTTAGGTTATTTAAGAGGTTATTAGGTTGTCTTAGAATTAATTGGGAGGGGTTTTCTTATGAATAAATTAATTTATAATAAGATAAGAAAATTACCAAAGATTATTGTTGTTTTTTGTGGATCAGGGGGAGCCAGTTTTCGCTCATTTCTAACCCACTGTCTCTGTTAAGGTTACTAGGATGTTTACGGATTTCAATGGCTTCTCTAATACGACGTTTGAAGAGGTGATTCTCTTTGGCGAGGATTTTGGTGTCTTCTAGGCGAACATGGTGTCTTGTTTTAATGGAGTGTTCAGCTAGGGCGGAAGTGTAGATGCATTCGTTCTTGATGTCAGCTCCATGTTCTTTTATCCTAACTTGGAAGGAGCGACCGGTTTCACCAATGTAGCATTTACCGCATGGGCACTCTATTTTTTATATTCCTTTGCCATTGTGAGGGTTAAGTTTGTCTTTGACGGATCTCATACTCTGTTTGATGGTTTCAAGAGGTTTGAAGGAGGTGTTAATCTCTTTTTTACTGAGTACTCTTGCAATTCTATCGGTTACTCCTTGGATGTACGGAAGGTAGGCACTTCTATTCGGGTTTTGGTCTTTACGGGAATTGGGATTATTGTGGGTTATTTCTAGGGCTTTGTTTATTGCGTTCTTAATGTATTTTTGTTTAATGTCTTTTTGTTTATATTTTTAAACCCACAATTCCACTTCTTCCAAATAGTCTTCGTTCGAGGCTGGTCAAACTTGGTCCTAGAATGACCCGAAGTTGAGAAAAAGGGGCCCAAGAACTACACATCTTCTCCCGCAATCGGGGCTATGTGTGCAACTCTCAAATGGGTATCCAAATATGATTTCAGATTTTCAAATGAAGAATTTGTCTTTTCAAAAATCACCTTCATTCGGGGTTAACTAGAATCAACCCGAAAATGATATGAATTTGATCGAAATGGACCAAAGAATGCCTCAACGTTACGAGCGCTCGGGAACCCACTTGTATGTCTCAAATGGGTATCCAATTTTTTATTTTTTATTTTAAACCCATAATTCCACTTCTTCCAAATAGCCTTCATTCAAAGCTGGTCAAAAACTTGGGACTAGAATGACCCGAAGTTGAGAAAAAATGGGGCCCGAGAACTACACGTCTTCGCTCGCAATCAAGACCATGTGTACAACTCTAAAATGGGTATCTAAATATGATTTCCTATTTGCAAATGAAGAATTTTTCTTTAAAAAAATTAACTTTATTCGGTGTTAACCAGGAAAAACCCTAAAACGATATGAATTTGAACGAAATGGGCCAAAGAATGCCTCAACGTTACGAGCGCACGAGAACCCACTTACATCTCTCAAATGGGTATCCAAATATTATTTTGTATTTTTAAACCCATAATTCCACTTCTTTCAAATAGCCTTCATTCGAGGCTAGTCAAAAACTTAGGACTAGAATGACCCGAACTTGCGAAAAAATGGGGCCCAATAACTGCACGTCTTCACTCGCAATCAAGACCTCGTGTACATCTCTCAAATGGGTATCCAAAAAAGATTTCATATTTGCAAATGAAGAAAAAAATCAACTTCATTCGGGGTTAACCAAGATAAACACTAAAATGATACGAATATGATCGAAATGGGCCAAAGAATGCCTCAACGTTACGAGCGCACGAGAACCCACTTACATCTCTCAAATGGGTATAAAAAATTATTTTCTATTTTTAAACCCATAATTCCATTTCTTCCAAATAGCCTTCATTCGGGGCTGGTCAAACTTTGGCCTGGAATGACCCGAATTTGAGAAAAAGTGGCCCAAGAACTACACGTCTTGTCTCGCAATTAGGACCAAGTGTACAACTCTCAAATGGGTATCCAAATATGATTTCATATTTGCAAATGAAGAATTTTGCTTTTCAAAAATCACCTTCATTTGGGGTTAACCAGAATCAACCCTAAAACGATATGAATTTGATTGAAATGGGCCAAAGAATGCCTCTATGTTGCGAGAGCTTGGGAACACACCTATATCTCTCAAATGGGTATCAAAAAATTATTTTATATTTTTAAACCCATAATTCCATTTCTTCCAAATAGTCTTCGTTCGAGGCTAGACAAACGTGGGACTAGAATGACCCGAAGCTGAGAAAAAGGGCCCAGGAACTACACGTCTTCGCTCGCAATTAGAACAACATGTACAACTCTCAAATGTGTATCCAAATATGATTTAATATTTGCAAATGAAGAATTTTTCTTTTAAAAAATCATCTTCATTCGGGGTTAACCATAATCGCCCCTAAAACAATATGAATTTGATCGAAATGGGAGAAAGAATGCCTCAACGTTACGACTTCTCGGGAACCCACTTGCATCTCTCAATTGGGTATCAAAAAATTATTTTATACTTTTAAACCCATAATTCCACTTCTTCCAAACAGTCTTCATTCGAGGCTGGTCAAACCTGGGCCTAGAATGCCCCGAAGTTGACAAAAAGGGGCCCAAGAACTACACGTATTCTCCCGCAATTGGGACCACGTGTAATTTCATATTTTCAAATGAAGAATTTGTCTTTTCAAAAATCACCTTCATTCGGGGTTAACCAAAATCAACCCTAAAACGATACGAATTTGATTGAAATGGGCCAAAGAATCCCTCAACGTTGTGAGAGCTCGAGAACCCACCTATATCTCTCAAATGGGTATCAAATAATTATTTTTTATTTTTAAACCCATAATTCAAATTCTTCCAAATACCCTTCGTTCCAGGCTGGTCAAGCTTGGGCCTAGAATGACCTTGAGGCAAAAGAACTACACATCTTCTCCCAAAATTGGGACCACGTGTACAACTCTCAAATGGGTATCCAAACATGATTTCATATTTGCAAATGAAAAAATTGTCTTTTTAAAAATCACCTTCATTCGGGGTTAACCAGAATCAACCCTAAAACAATACGAATTTGATCGAAATGGGGCAAAGAATGCCTCAACGTTACGAGCGCTCGGGAACCCACTTGCATCTCTCAAATGGGTATCCAAAAATTATTTTGTATTTTTAAACCCATAATTCCACTTCCTCCAAATAGCCTTCATTTGGGGCTGGTCAAATTTGGGCCTACAATGACCCGAAGTTGAGAAAAAGGGGCCCAAGAACTACACGTCTTCGCTCACAATCAAAACCAAGTGTACAAGTCTCAAATGGGTATCCAAATATGCTTTCATATTTGCAAATTAAGATTTTTTCTTTTCAAAAATCACCTTCAATCGGGATTAACCAGAATCAACCCTAAAACGATACAAATTTGAAGAAATGGGCCAAAGAATGCCTCAACGTTACGAGCTCTCAGGAATTCACTTGCATCTTTCAAATGTGTATCCAAAAAATATTTTATATTTTTAAACCCATAATTCAAGTTCTTCCAAATACCCTTCATTCCAGGAGAGTCAAACTTGGGCCTAGAATGACCTGAATCTGAGAAAAAGGGGCCCAAGAACTAGAAGGATTCGCTCGCAAACAAGACCACGTGTATAAATCTCAAAATGGGTATCCAAATATGATTTCATATTTGCAAATGAAGAATTTTTCTTTTCAAAAATCACCTTCATTCAGGTTTAACCAGAATCAACCCTAAAAAGATATGAATTTGATTGAAATGGGACAAAGAATGCCTCAACGTTGCGAGAGATTGGGAACACACCTATATCTCTCAAATGGGTATCAAAAAATTATTTTAATATTTTTAAACCCATAATTCCATTTCTTCCAAAGAGTCTTCGTTCGAGGCTAGACAAACGTGGGTCGAGAATGACCCGAAGCTGAGAAAAAGGGGCCTAGGAACTACACGTCTTCGCTCGCAATCAGAACCACATGTACAACTCTCAAATGTGTATCCAAATATGATTTAATATTTGCAAATGAATAATTTTTCTTTTCAAAAATCACCTTCATTCGGGATTAACCATAATCGCCCCTAAAACAATATGAAGTTGATCGAAATGGGAAAATGAATGCCTCAACGTTACGAGCGCTCGGGAACCCACTTGCATCTCTCAAATGGGTATCAAAAAGTTATTTTATATTTTTAAACCCATAATTCCACTTCTTCCAAATAGTCTTCGTTCGAGGCTGGTCAAACTTGGGCCAAGAATGCCCCGAAGTTGACAAAAAAGGGGACACGGAACTACACGTCATCTCCCGCAATCGGGAGCACGCGTACAACTCTTAAATGGGTATACGAATATGATTTCATATTTTCAAATGAAGCATTTGTCTTTTCAAAAATCACCTTCATTCAGGGTTAACCAAAATCAACCCTAAAACGATACGAATTTGATCGAAATGGGCCAAAGAATCCCTCAACGTTCCGAGAGCTCGAGAACCCACCTATATCTCTCAAATGGGTATCAAATAATTAATTTTTATTTTTAAACCCATAATTCAAATTCTTCCAAATACCCTTCACTCCAGGCTGGTCAAGCTTGGGCCTAGAATGACCTTGGGGCCCAAGAACTACACGTCTTCTCCCACAATCGGGGCCACGTGTGCAACTCTCAAATGAGTATCCAAACATGATTTCATATTTTCAAATGAAGAAATTTTCTTTTCAAAAATCACCTTCATTCGGGGTTAACCTGAATCAACCCTAAAATGGTACGAATTTGATCGAAATGGGCCAAAGTATGCCTCAACGTCACGAGCACACGAAAACCCACTTATATCTCTCAAATGGGTATCAAAAAATTATTTTGTATTTTTAAACCCATAATTCCACTTCTTCCAAATAGCCTTCATTGGGGCTGGTCAAACTTGGGCCTAGAATGACCCGAAGTTGAGAAAAAGGGGCCCAAGAACTACACGTCTTCGCTCACAATTAGGACCATGTGTACAACTCTCAAATTGGTATCCAAATATGATTTCATATTTGCACATGAATAATTTTAATTTTCAAAAATCACCTTCATTCGGGGTTAACAAGAACTGACCCAAAAATGATATGAGTTTGATCGAAATGGGCAATAGAATGCCTCAACATACGAGTGCTCGGGAACCCACTTTCATCTCTCAAATGGCTATCAAAAAATTATTTTGTATTTTTAAACCCATAATTCTACTTCCTCCAAATAGCCTTCTTTCGGGGTTGGTCAAACTTGGGCCTAGAATGACCCAAAGTTGAGAAAAAGAGGCCCAAGAACTACACGTCTTCTCCCTCAATCGGGACAATGTGTACAACTCTCAAATGGGTATCCAAATATGATTTCATCTTTGGAAATGAAGAATTTGTGTTTTCAAAAATCACCTTCATTCGGGGTTAACCAGAATAAACCCTAAACCGATACGAATTTGATCGAAATTGGCCAAATAATGCCTCAATATTGCGAGAGCTCGGGAACCCACATATATCTCTCAAATGGGTATCAAAATATTATTTTATATTTTTAAACCCGTAATTCCACTTCTTCCAAATAGCCTATGTTCGAGGTTGGTCAAACTTGGGCCTAGTACGACCCGAATTTGAGAAAAAGGGGCCCAAGAACTACACATTTTCGGTCATAATCGGGACAACGTGTGCAACTCTCAAATGTGTATCCAAATATGATTTAATATTTGCAAATGAAGAATTTTGCTTTTCAAAAATCACCTTTATTCGGGGCAAACCAGAATCGACCCTAAAACGATATGAATTTGATCGAAATGGGAAAAAGAATTCCACAACGTTACGAGCGCTCGAGAACCCACTTGCATCTCTCAAATGGAAATCAAAAAATTATTTTGTATTTTTAAACCCATAATTCCACTTCTTCCAAATATGATTCATTCAAAGATGGTAAAACTTGGGGCTAGAATGACACGAAGTTCAGAAAAAGGGTCGAAGAACTACACATCTTCACTCGCAAACAAGACCACGTGTATAACTCTCAAATGGGTATCCAAATATGATTTCATATTTGCAAATGAAGAATTTTTCTTTTCAAAAATCACCTTCATTTGGGGTTAACTAGAATCAACCCTGAAACGATATGAATTTGATCGAAATCGGCCAAAGAATACCTCAACGTTGCGAGAGCTTGGGAACACACCTGTATCTTTCAAATGGGTATCAAAAATTTATTTTATATTTTTAAACCCATAATTCCATTTCTTCCAAATAGTCTTCGTTCGAGGCTAGACAAACGTGGGACTAGAATGACCCAAAGCTGAGAAAAAGGGGCCCAAGAACTACACGTCTTCGCTCGCAATCAGAACCACATGTACAACTCTCAAATGTGTATCCAAATATGATTTAATATTTGCAAATGAAGAATTTTTGTTTTCAAAAATCACCTTCATTCGGGGTTAACCATAATTGCCCCTAAAACAATATGAATTCTATCGAAATGGGAAAAAGAATTCCTCAATGTTACGAGCGATCGGGAACCCACTTGCATCTCTTAAATGGGTATGAAAAAATTATTTTATATTTTTAAACCCATAATTCCACTTCTTCCAAATAGTCTTCGTTCAAGGTTGGTCAAACTTGGGCCTAGAATGCCCCAAAGTTGACAAACAAGGGCCCAAGAACTACACGTCTTCTCGCACAATCGGGACCATGTGTACAACTCTCAAATGGGTATACAAATATTATTTCATATTTTCAAATGAAGACTTTGTCTTTTCAAAAATCACCTTCATTCGCGGTTAACTAAAATCAACCCTAAAACGATATGAATTTGATCGAAATGGACCAAAGAATCCCTCAACATTGTGAGAGATCGAGAACCCACCTATATCTCTCAAATGTGTATCAAATTATAATATTTTATTTTTAAACCCATAATTCAAATTCTTCGAAATACCCTTCATTCCAGGCTAGTCAAGCTTGGGCCTAGAATGAACTTGGGGCCAAGAAATTACACAGCTTCCCCCAAAATCAGGACCACGTGTACAACTCCCAAATGGGTATCCAAACATGATTTCATGTTTGCAAATGAAGAATTTGTCTTTTCAAAAATCACCTTCATTTGGGGTTAAACAAAATAAACCCTAAAACAATATGAATTTGATCGAAATGGGCCAAAGAATGCCTCAACGTTACGAGCGCTCGGGAACCCACTTGTATCTCTCAAATGGGTATCAAAAAATTATTTTGTATTTTTAAACCCATAATTCCACTTCCTCCAAATAGCCTTCATTTGGGGCTGGTCAAACTTGGGCCTACAATGACCCGAAGTTGAGAAAAAGGGGCCCAAGAACTACACGTCTTCGCTCGCAATCAAGAAAAAGTGTACAAGTCTCAAATGGGTATCCGAATATGCTTTCATATTTGCAAATGAAGAATTTTGCTTTTCAAAAATCACCTTCATTCGGGATTAACTAGAATCAACCCTAAAATGATACGAATTTGATCGAAATGGCACAAAGAATGCCTCAACGTTACGAGCTCTCCTGAACTCACTTGCCTCTCTCAAATGTGTATCAAAAAAATATTTTATATTTTTAAACCCATAATTCAACTTCTTCCAAATACCCTTCATTCCAGGCTAGTCAAACTTGGGCCTAGAATGACCTGAATTTGAGAAAAAGTGACCCTAGAACTACACGGCTTCGCTCACAATCAAGATCACGTGTACAAATCTCAAAATGGGTATCCAAATATGATTTCATATTTTCAAATGAAGAATTTTGCTTTTCAAAAATCACCTTCATTCGGGTTTAACCAGAATCAACCTTAATATGATATGAATTTGATCGAAATGGGCCAAAGAATGACTCAACGTTGCGAGATCTGGGGAACACACCTATATCTCTCAAATGGGTATCAAAAATTTATTTTATATTTTTAAACCCATAATTCCATTTCTTCCAAATAGTCTTCGTTCGAGGCTAGACAAACTTGGGCCTAGAATGACCCGAAGCTGATAAAAAGGGGCCCAAGAACTACACGTATTCGCTCGCACTCAGGACCACGTGTACAGCTCTCAAATGTGTATCCAAATATGATTTATTATTTGCAAATGAAGAATTTTTCTTTTCAAAAATCACCTTCATTCGGGGTTAACCATAATCGCCCCTAAAACAATATGAATTTGATCGAAATGGGAAAAAGAATGCCTCAACGTTACGAGCGCTCGGGAACCCACTTGCATCTCTCAAATGGGTATCAAAAAATTATTTTATATTTTTAAACTCATAATTCCACGTTTTCCAAATAGTCTTCGTTCGAGGCTGGTCAAACTTGGGCCTAGAATGACCCGAAGTTGAGAAAAAGGGGCCCAAGAAATACACGTCTTCTCTCGCAATCGGGACCATGTGTAAAACTCTCAAATGGGTATCCAAATATGATTTCAAATTTGCAAATGAAGAATTTGTCTTTTCAAAAATCACCTTCATTCAGGGTTAACAAAAATCAACCCTGAAATGATACGAATTTGATCGAAATGGGCCAAAGATTGCCTCAACGTTATGAGCGCTCGGGACGCCACTTGTATGTCTCAAATGGTTATCCAAAAATTATTTTCTATTTTTAAACCCATAATTCCACTTCTTCCAAATAGCCTTCATTCGGGGTTGGTAAAAAACTTGGGACTAGAATGACCCGAAATTGAGAAAAAAGGGGGCTTAAGAACTACACATCTTCGCTTGCAATCAAGATCACGTGTACAACTCTCGAATGGGTATCTAAATATGATTTCATATTTGCAAATGAATAAATTTTCTTTAAAAAAATCAACTTCATTCGGGGTTAACCAGAATAAACCCTAAAACGATACGAATTTGATTGAAATGGGCCAAAGAATGGCTCAACGTTACGAGCGCACTAGAGCCCACTTACATCTCTCAAATGGGTATCCAAAAATTATTTTTTATTTTTAAACCCATAATTCCACTTCTTCCAAAGAGCCTTCATTGGAGGCTGGTCAAAAACTTGGGACTAGAATGACCCGAAGTTGAGAAAAAAGAGGGCCCAAGGACTACACGTCTTCGTTCGCAATCAAGACCTCATGTACAACTCTCAAATGGGTATCCAAATATTATTTCATAATTGCAAATGAAGAAATTTGCTTTGAAAAAACCAACTTCATTCGAGGTTAACCAGAATCAACCCTAAAATGATACGAATTTGATCGAAATGGGCCAAAGAATGCCTCAACGTTACGAGTGCACCTGAAGCCACTTACATCTCTCAAATGGGTATCAAAAAAATATTTTGTATTTTTAAACCCATAATTCCACTTCTTCGAAATAGCCTTCATTCGACGCTGGTCAAAAACTTGGGACTAGAATGACCCGAAGTTGAGAAAAAAGGGGGCCCAAGAACTACACGTCTTCACTCGCAATCAAGACCACATGTACAACTCTCAAATGGGTATCTAAATATAATTTCATATTTGCAAATGAAGAAACTTTCTTTAAAAAAATCAACTTCAATCGGGGTTAACCAGAAAAAACCCTAAAACGATACGAATTTGATCGAAATGGGCCAAAGAATGCCTCAACGTTACGAGCGCACGAGAACCCCCTTACATCTCTCAAATGGGTATCAAAAAATTATTTTGTATTTTTAAACCCATAATTCCACTTCTTCCAAATAGCCTTCATTCGAGGCTGGTCAAAAACTTGGGACTAGAATGACCCGAAGTTGCAAAAAAAGGGGCCCCGAGAACTACACGTCTTCGCTCGCAATCAATACCTCATGTACAACTCTCAAATGGGTATCCAAAAATGATTTCATATTTTCAAATGAAGAAATTTGCTTTAAAAAAATCAACTTCATTTGGGGTTAACCAGAATCAACACTAAAACGATACGAATTTGATCGAAATGGGCAAAGAATGCCTCAACGTTACGAGCGCACGAGAACCCACTTACATCTATCAAATGGGTATCAAAAAATTATTTTCTATTTTTAAACCCATAATTCCATTTCTTCCAAATAGCCTTCATTTGGGGCTTGTCAAACTTGGGCCTGGAATGACCTGAAGTTGAGAAAAAGTGGCCCAAGAACTACACGTCTTCGCTCACAATTAGGACCAAGTGTACAACTCTCAAATGGGTATCCAAATAGGATTTCATATTTGCAAATGAAGAATTTTGCTTTTCAAAAATCACCTTCATTTGGCTTTAACCAGAATCAACCCTAAAACGATATGAATTTGATCGAAACGGGCCAAAGAATGCCTCAATGTTGCGAGAGCTCGGGAACACACCTATATCTCTCAAATGGGTATCAAAAAATTATTTTATATTTTTAAACCCATAATTCCATTTCTTCCAAATAGTCTTCATTCGAGGCTAGACAAACGTGGGCCTAGAATGACCCGAAGCTGAGAAAAAGGGCCCCAAGAACTACACATCTTCGCTCACAATCAGGACCACGTGTACAACTCTCAAATGGGTATCAAAATATGATTTCAAATTTGCAAATGAAGAATTTGTTTTTTCAAAAATCACCTTCATTCGGGGTTAACAAAAATCAACCCTAAACTGATACGAATTTGATCGAAATGGGCCAAAGAATGCCTCAACGTTACGAGTTCTCAGGAACCCACTTGTATGTCTCAAATGGTTATCCAAAAATTATTTTGCATTTTTAAACCCATAATTCCACTTCTTCCAAAATGCCTTCATTCGAGGTCGGTAAAACACTTGGGACTAGAATGACCCGAAGTTGAGAAAAAAGGGGGCCCAACAACTACACGTCTTCGCTCGCAATCAAGACCACGTGTACAACTCTCAAATGGGTATCTAAATATGATTTCATATTTGCAAATGAAGAAATTCGCTTTAAAAAAGTCAACTTCATTCAGGGTTAACCATAATCAACCCTAAAACGATACGAATTTGATCGAAATGGGCCAAAGAATGCCTCAATGTTACGAGCGCACGAGAACCCACTTACATCTCTCAAATGGGTATCAAAAAATTATTTTTTATTTTTAAACCCATAATTCCACCTATTCCAAATAGCCTTCATTCTAGGCTGGTCAAAAACTTGGGACTAGAATGACCCGAAGTTCAGAAAAAAGGGGGCCCAGGAACTACATGTCTTCGCTCGCGATCAAGACCTCATGTACAACTCTCAAATGGGTATCCAAATATGATTTCATATTTGCAAATGAAGAAATTTGCTTAAAAAAATCATCTTCATTCGAGGTTAACCAGAATCAACCTTAAAACGATACGAATTTGATCGAAATGGCCGAAAGAATGCCTCAACGTTACGAGTGCACGAGAACCCACTTACATCTCTCAAATGTGTATCAAAAAATTATTTTGTATTTTTAAACCCATAATTCCACTTCTTCCAAATAGCCTTCATTCGGGGCTGGTCAAACTTGGGCCTAGAATGACCCGAAGTTGAGAAAAAGGGGCCCAAGAACTACACGTCTTCGCTTGCAATTAGGACCATGTGTACAACTCTCAAATGGGTATCCAAATATGATTTCATATTTGCAAATGAATAATTTTAATTTTCAAAAATCACCTTCATTCGGGGTTAACAAGAATTGACCCAAAAACGATACGAGTTTGATCGAAATGGGCAATAGAATGCCTCAACATTATGAGTGCTCAGGAACCCACTTTCATCTCTCAAATGGGTATCAAAAATTTATTTTGTATTTTTAAACCCATAATTCCACTTCCTCCAAATAGGCTTCATTCGGGGCTGGTCAAACTTGGGCCTGGAATGACCCAAAGTTGAGACAAAGGGACACAAGAACTACACGTCTTCTCCCTCAATTAGGACAACGTGTACAACTCTCAAATGGGAATCCAAATATGATTTCATCTTTGGAAATGAAGAATTTGTGTTTTCAAAAATCACCTTCATTCGGGGTTAACCAGAATAAACCCTAAACCGATACAAATTTGATCGAAATTTGCCAAATAATGCCTTAATGTTGCGAGAGCTCGAGAACCCACCTGTATCTCTCAAATGGCTATCAAAATATTATTTTATATTTTTAAACCCATAATTCCACTTCTTCCAAATAGCCTTCGTTCGAGGTTGGTCAAACTTGGGCCTAGTACGACCCGAAGTTAAGAAAAAGGGGCCCAATAACTACACATATTCGCTCATAATCGGGACCACATGTACAACTCTCAAATGTGTATCCAAATATGATTTAATATTTGCAAATGAAGAATTTTTCTTTTCAAAATCGACCCTAAAACGATATGAATTTGATCGAAATGGGAAAAAGAATTCCTCAACGTTATGAACGCTCGAGAACCCACTTGCATCTCTCAAATGGAAATCAAAAAATTATTTTGTATTTTTAAACCCATAATTCCACTTCTTCCAAATAGGCTTCATTCGGAGCTGGTAAAACTTGGGGCTAGAATGACCCGAAGTTGAGAAAAAGGGCCGAAGAACTACACGTCTTCACTCACTATCAAGACCACGTGTACAACTCTCAAATGGGTATCGAAATATGATTTCATATTTGCAAATGAAGAATTTTTCTCTTCAAAAATCACCTTCATTCGGGGTTAACCAGAATCAACCCTAAAAGGATACGAATTTGATCGAAATGGGCCAAAGAATGCCTCAACATTGCGAGATCTCGGGAACCCACCTATATCTATCAAATGGGTATCAAAAAGTTATTTTATATTTTTAAACCCATAATTTCAGTTCTTCCAAATAGCCTTCGTTCCAGGCTGGTCAAACTTGGGCCTAGAATGACCCGAAGTTGAGAAAAAGGGGCCCAAGAACTATATGTCTTCTCATGCAATAGGGACCACATGTACAACTCTCAAATTGGTATCCAAATATGATTTCATCTTTGGAAATGAAGAATTTTTCTTTTCAAAAATTACCTTCATTCGGAGTTAAACATAATCAACCCTAAAACGATACGGATTTGATCGAAACGGGCCAAAGAATGCCTCAACGTTACGAGCGCTCGGGAACCCACTTGTATGTCTCAAATGGCTATCAAAAAAATATTTTGTATTTTTAAAACCATAATTCCATTTCTTCCAAATAGCCTTCATTCGAGGCTGGTCAAACTTGGGCCTAGAATGACCCGAAGTTGAGAAAAAGTGGCCCAAGAACTACACATCTTCATCACAATTAGGACCACGTGTACAACTCTCAAATTGGTATCCAAATATGATTTCATATTTGCAAATGAAGAATTTTTTTTTCCAAAAATCACCTTCATTCGGGGTTAACCAGAATCAACCCCAAAACAATATGAATTTGATCAAAATGGGCCAAAGAATGTCTCAACATTGCGAGAGCTCAGGAACACACCTATATCTCTCAAGTGGGTATCAAAAAATTATTTTATATTTTTAAACCCATAATTCCATTTCTTCCAAATAGTCCTCTTTCGAGGCTAGACAAACTTGGGCCTAGAATGACCTGAAGCTGAGAAAAAGGGGCCCAAGAACTACACGTCTTCACTCACAATCAGGACCACATGTACAACTCTCAAATGTGTATCTAAATATGATTTAATATTTGCAAATGAAGAATTTTTCTTTACAAAAATCACCTTCATTCAAGGTTAACCATAATCGCCCCTAAAACAATATGAATTTGATCGAAATGGGAAAAATAATGCCTCAACGTTACGAGCGCTCGAGAACCCACTTGCATCTCTCAAATGGGTATCAAAAAATTATTTTATATTTTTAAACCCATAATTCCACTTCTTCCAAATAGTCTTCGTTCGAGGCTGGTCAAACTTGGTCCTAGAATGACCTGAAGTTGAGAAAAAGAGGCCCAAGAACTACACGTCTTCTCCCAAAATCGGGGCCACGTGTACAACTCTCAAATGGGTATCCAAATATGATTTCAGATTTTCAAATGAAGAATTTGTCTTTTCAAAAATCACCTTCATTCGGGGTTAACCAGAATCAACGTGAAAATGATATGAATTTGATCTAAATGGACCAAAGAATGCCTCAACGTTACGAGTGGTCGGGAACCCACCTATAAGTCTCAAATGGGCATCGAAAAATTATTTTGTATTTTTAAACCCATAATTCCACTTCTTCCAAATAGCCTTCATTCGACGCTGGTCAAAAACTTGGGACTAGAATGACCCGAAGTTGAGAAAAAATGGGGCCCAAGAACTACACATCTTCGCTCGCAATCAAGACCACATGTACAACTCTCAAATGGGTATCTAAATATGATTTCATATTTGCAAATGAAGAAATTTTCTTTAAAAAAATTAATTTTATTCGGTGTTAACCAGAAAAAACCCTGAAACGATATGAATTTGATCGAAATGGGCCAAAGAATGCCTCAACGTTACGAGCGCACGAGAAACCACTTACACCTGTCAAATGGGTATCCAAAAATAATTTTGTATTTTTAAACCCATAATTCCACTTCTTCCAAATAGCCTTCATTCGAGGCTGGTCAAAAACTTTGGACTAGAATGACCCGAAGTTGTGAAAAAATGGGTCCCAAGAACTGCACGTCTTCACTCACAATCAAGACCTTGTGTACATCTCTCAAATGGGTATCCAAAAATGATTTCATATTTGCAAATGAAGAAATTTTCTTTCAAAAAATCAACTTCATTTGGGGTTAACCAAGATCAACACTAAAACGATACGAATTTGATCGAAATGGGCCAAAGAATGCCTCAACGTTACAAGCGCACGAGAACCCACGTACATCTCTCAAATGGGTATCAAAAAATTATTTTGTAATTTTAAATCCATAATTCCATTTCTTCCAAATAGCCTTCAATAGGGGCTGGTCAAACTTTGGCTTGGAATGACCCGAAGTTGAGAAAACGTGGCCCAAGAACTACACGTCTTTTCTCACAATTAGGACCAAGTGTACAACTCTCAAATGGGTATCCAAATATGATTTCATATTTGCAAATGAAGGATTTTGCTTTTCAAAAATCACCTTCATTTGGGGTTAACCAGAATCAACCCTAAAACGATATGAATTTGATCGAAATGGGCCAAAGAATGCCTCAATGTTGCGAGAGCTCGGGAACACACCTAAGTCTCTCAAATGGGTATCAGAAAATTATTTTATATTTTTAAACCCATAATTCCATTTCTTCCAAATAGTCTTCGTTCGAGGCTAGACAAACGTGGGACTAGAATGACCCGAAGCTGACAAAAAGGGGCCCGGAAACTACACGTATTCGCTCGCAATCAGAACCACATGTATAACTCTCAAATGTGTATCCAAATATGATTTAATATTTGCAAATGAAGAATTTTCTTTTAAAAAATCACCTTCATTCGGGGTTAACCATAATCGCCCCTAAAACAATATGAATTTGATCGAAATGGGAGAAAGAATGCCTCAACATTACGACCGCTTGGGAACCCACTTGCATCTCTCAAATGGGTATCAAAAAATTATTTTATATTTTTAAACCCATAATTCCACTTCTTCCAAACAATCTTCGTTCGAGGCTAGTCAAACTTGGGACTAGAATGCCCCGAAGTTGACAAAAAGGGGCCCAAAAACTACACGTGTTCTCCCGCAATCGGGACCACGTGTACAAATATCAAATGGGTATACAAATATGATTTCATATTTTCAAATGAAGAATTTGTCTTTTCAAAAATCACCTTCCTTCGGGGTTAACCAAAATCAACCCTAGAACGATACGAATTTGATCGAAATGGGCCAAGGAATCCCTCAACATTGCGAGAGCTCGAGAACCCACCTATATCTCTTAAATGGGTATCAAATAAATATTTTTTATTTTTAAACCCATAATTCAAATTATTCGAAATACCCTTCGTTCCAGGTTGGTCAAGCTTGGGCCTAGAATGAACTTGGGGAAAAAGAACTACACGTCTTCTCCCAAAATCGGGACCACGTGTACAACTCTCAAATGGGTATCCAAACATGATTTCATATTTGCAAATGAAAAAATTGTCTTTTTAAAAATCACCTTCATTCGGGGTTAACTAGAATCAACCCTAAAACGATACAAATTTGATAGAAATGGGCCAAAGAATGCCTCAACGTTACAAGCGCCCGGGAACCCACTTGCATCTCTCAAATGGGTATCGAAAAATTATTTTGTATTTTTAAACCCATAATTCCACTTTCTCCAAATAGCCTTCATTTGGGGCTGGTCAAACTTGGGCCTACAATGACCCGAAGTTTTGAAAAAGGGGCCCAAGAACTACACGTCTTCGCTCGCAATCAAAACCAAGTGTACAAGTCTCAAATGTGTATCCAAATATGCTTTCATATTTTCAAATGAAGAATTTTTCTTTTCAAAAATCACCTTCATTCGGAATTAACCATAATCAACCCTAAAACGATACGAATTTGATCGAAATGGGCCAAAGAATGCCTCAACGTTACGAGCTCTCAGGAATTCACTTGCATCTTTCAAATGTGTATCCAAAAAATATTTTATATTTTTAAACCCATAATTCAACTTTTTCCAAATACCCTTTATTCCAGGCTAGTCAAACTTGGGCCTAGAATGACCTGAATCTGAGAAAAAAGTGCCCAAGAACTACACATCTTCGCTCGCAATCAAGACCACGTTTACAAATCTCAAAATGGTTATCCAAATATTATTTCATATCTGCAAATGAAGAATTTTTCTTTTAAAAAATCACCTTCATTTGGGTTTTACCAGAATCAACCCTAAAACGATATGAATTTGATCGAAATAGGACAAAGAATGCCTCAACGTTGCGAGATATCGGGAACACACCTATATCTCTCAAATGGGTATCAAAAAATTATTTTATATTTTTAAACCCATAATTCCATTTCTTCCAAATAGTCTTTGTTCGAGGCTAGAGAAACGTGGGCCGAGAATGACCCGAAGCTGAGAAAAAGGGGCCCAGGAACTACATGTCTTCGCTCGCAATAAGAACCACATGAACAACTCTCAAATGTGTATCCAAATATGATTTAATATTTGCAAATGAAGAATTTTTCTTTTCAAAAATCACCTTCATTCAGGGTTAACCATAATCGCCCCTAAAACAATATGAATTTGATCGAAATGGGAAAAACAATGCCTC
>ML819691.1:0-13094 GCA_009831015.1 Picea engelmannii | reverse complement strand
TATCAGTTCATTTGCAGTCGTTTTTCTGATGTTATCATTAGCAATGTTCAGTACATGGATGATAGTGGCTTCAGTGAAATGTAGCAGGATTGCAATGACTAACAATGTACTTTCAGTGGTCATCATTGTATTACAGCTGATCTTGATGAGACAGGTGCATAGGACAGAGTTCAGAGACAGAGGACAAGTCGGGTGGCCTATCCCGAGCTTGTTGACTGGTCAGTAACCTTTTGGGGACCAAAAGGTCTTGTTGTGGGGAGGTGTGATCTGAAAACGGATCCAGAAGCCTGATAGGGCTTGAAAAATGCTCAAAAATGAAAGTGCTCGGAATGCGACGAAACCTGTGCCATTGCGTCCGTCTCGTCTTCCTGATTCCGGTGGTATAATTTTTATGTCAAACGGAGTCCGTATGGAGAAGATATTGCGTTCTGTCCGAAAAGCCAAACAGGCAAAATTTTGGATGCTAACTGTACCTGTCCGTATAGTCCGTACAGACATGTGTTAGGCCGTACAGTGCTGACGTGGAGGTACCAGAATATGACACGTGGCAGACCATACGAAAGGACACGTGGCATCACCAGGACGCGCCACGTGTCACACGGATTTGGCGTTTTTAGGGTACAGTTGGACCAATGTTGAGGTGACACGTGTCACCACTCACAGGGTGACACGTGGCACGCTGACGTCATCAGGTGACGTGGCACGCTGACGGGGCAGACACGCGGCAGCTGACAGAGGCGTACGGTGGTTGACGTGGCGGCACACGTGGGCCAATGGCAGGCCGACACGTGGCACGTTCCGGTTGGAGGAAAAGGGTGCCACGTGGCCCAATCCTGGGCTGCCACGTGGCACCCCATTATTGGCTCGTCGGTTTCAATTCAAAACATTGGTTTGGTGGCTTGGACGGGGTTCGAACGCGGAACCTCCGGGCAGTGAAAGGACCGAGAATGTTTGGCTAGCCGGCCCGCCGGTACGTGTTTCTTATTTTATATACGACCGAAAATATATTTAAGTTAGAACATATGTTTAGCCGGCGTAAAAAAAAGGGTCGGGGCTTAGCCCCGGCCCTCGACACAAACACATACCACACGACCGTTCCATATGTCCACGGGGGTGGTTCCACATTCCAATGCACGGGCGGATGGATAGGGATTAGCCCCCGGATCCCGGGAAAATCCCACGGGACCAGGGCCAACCAACAAACCAACGCGCGCGCCAATGTGACAGTTAAGCCACGGGTCACATGCAGTTCACCACGAGACCAGGACAGGCGCGAAATCGGGGGGGGCAGGCCCATGCGCTCGGCCACATGGCCGCCCATGCGACCGAACAAAGGGGGCCGCGCCTGAGTTTGGGGGCTTAAGGCCCAAATTAAAATTAAAAGTGGGTTTTTCATTTAAGTTGGGTATTTTTAATTAATACCACCTATTTTTAGCTGATTTTCTCCATTTTTGGGGGATATTGGGCTTTTTTGGAGGCCAGATTCTTGGAGGAAGTTGGGGATGAGAAACCAACTCCTTTGCTATATAAACCAGGCTTGTTTGAGGCCAATGGACAGTCATTCTTGCAGAGTTATGCTGAAGGAAAGCCAAGCCAAAGACAATTTGTTGCAGGGAAGCCTTTGAGGTGGAAACGCTGTCGGATCGTTTCTGGGAGCTTGGAGCATCAGATTTGCGTGTCGTTTCTTTCATTGGGTTCTTGAGATCTGGGACAACAAGACCAGATCAGTCTTGTAGCCTTTGGGCATTGCTGAGATGTAATTTTGAGCACTTGAGCAGAAATAAAGAAGCCTCCCCCACAGGAAAAAGGCCCGGAGACGTAGGCAAACATTGTGCCGAACTCCATTATCAACCTGCGTTCTTATGGTTTGTTGTTCATTATTGTTTTCAGATCTGCATATGCGTATTTGACTGATATAATCCTCTTCTTTCCTCATTCTTTCGTTAAATTCTCAAATGGTTAAAATATTCATGCAAGTTAAAACTCAACCATAATCATAAAAGATCCTGCCCCGGATCAGCTCGAGAACGCACTTGCATCTCCCAAATGGGTATCAAAAAATTATTTTGTATTTTTAAACCCATAATTCCACTTCCTCCAAATAGCCTTCATTCGGGGCTGGTCAAACTTAGGCCTAGAATGACCCAAAGTTGAGAAAAAGGGGCCCAAGAACTACACGTCTTCTCCCTCAATCAAAACAACATGTACAACTCTCAAATGGGTATCCAAATATGATTTCATCTTTGGAAATGAAGAATTTGTGTTTTCAAAAATCACGTTCATTCAGGGTTAACCAGAATAAACCCTAAACCGATACGAATTTGATCGAAATTGGCCAAATAATGCCTCAATGTTGAGAGATCTCGCGAACCCACCTATATCTCTCAATGGGTATCAAAATATTATTTTATATTTTTAAACCCATAATTCCACTTCTTCCAAATAGCCTTCGTTTGAGGTTGGTCAAACTTGGGCCTAGTACGACCCGAAGTTGAGAAAAAGGGGCCCAAGAACAATACATCTTCACTCATAATCGGGACCGTGTACAACTCTCAAATGTGTATCCAAATATGATTTAATATTTGCAAATGAAGAATTTTGCTTTTCAAAAATCACCTTTATTCGGGGCAAACCAGAATCGACCCTAAAACGATATGAATTTGATCGAAATGGGAAAAAGAATTCCTCAACGTTACGAGCGCTCGGGAACCCACTTGCATCTCTCAAATGGAAATCAAAAAATTATTTTGTATTTTTAAACCCATAATTCCACTTCTTCCAAATAGGCTTCATTCGAAGCTGGTAAAACTTGGGGCTAGAATGACCCGAAGTTGAGAAAAAGGGTCGAAGAACTACACGTCTTCACTCGCAATCAAGACCACGTGTACAACTCTCAAATGGGTATCCAAATATGATTTCATATTTGCAAATGAAGAATTTTTCTTTTCAAAAATCAACTTCATTCAGGGTTAACCAGAATCAACCCTAAAAGGATACGAATTTGATCGAAATGGGCCAAAGAATGCCTCAACATTGCGAGATCTCGGGAACCCACCTATATCTATCAAATGGGTATCAAAAACTTATTTTATATTTTTAAACCCATAATTTCAGTGCTTCCAAATAGCCTTCGTTCAAGGCTGGTCAAACTTGGGCCTAGAATGACCCGAAGTTGAAAAAAAGGGACCCAAGACCTATATGTCTTCTCCCACAATCGGGACCACGTGTACAACTCTCAAATTGGTATCCAAATATGATTTCATCTTTGGAAATGAAGAATTTGTCTTTTCAAAAATTACTTTCATTAGGAGTTAAACATAATCAACCCTAAAACGATACGGATTTGATCGAAACAGTCCAAAGAATGCCTCAACGTTACTAGCGCTCGAGAACCCACTTGTATGTCTCAAAAGGCTATCAAAAAATTATTTTGTATTTTTAAACCCATAATTCCATTTCTTCCAAGTAGCCTTCATTCGGGGATGCTCAAACTTGGGCCTAGAATGACCCGAGGTTGAGAAAAAGTGGCCCAAGAACTCAAGTCTTCGCTAACAATTAGGACCACGTGTACAACTCTCAAATGTGTATCCAAATATGATTTCATATTTGCAAATGAAGAATTTTTCTTTTCAAAAATCACCTTCATTCGGGGTTAACCAAAATCAACCCTAAAACGATATGAATATGATTGAAATGGGCCAAAGAATGCCTCAACGTTGCGAGAGCTCGGGAACACACCTATATCTCTCAAATGGGTATCAAAAAATTATTTTGTATTTTTAAACCCATAATTCCATTTCTTCCAAATAGTCTTCGTTCGAGGCTAGACAAACATGGGCCTAGAATGACCCGAAGCTGAGAAAAAGGGGCCCAAGAACTACACGTCTTCGCTCGCAATCAGGACCACATGTACAAATCTCAAATGTGTATCCAAATATGATTTAATATTTGCAAATGAAGAATTTTTCTTTTCAAAAATCACCTTCATTCGGGGTTAACCATAATCGCCCCTAAAACAATATGAATTTGATCGAAATGGGAAAAAGAATGCCTCAACGTTACGAGCGCTCAGGAACCCACTTGCATCTCTCAAATGGGTATAAAAAAATTATTTTATATTTTTAAACCCATAATTCCACCTCTTCCAAATAGTCTTCGTTTGAGGCTGGTCAAACTTGGGCCTAGAATGACCCAAAGTTGAGAAAAAGGGGCCCAAGAACTACACGTCTTCTCCCGCAATCGAGACCATGTGTACAACTCTCAAATGGGTGTCCAAATATGATTTCAGATTTGCAAATGAAGAATTTGTCTTTTCAAAAGTCACCTTCATTCGGAGTTAACCAGAATCAACCCAAAAATGATACGAATTTGATTGAAATGGACCAAAGAATGCCTCAACGTTACGAGCGCTCGGGAACCCACTTGTATGTCTCAAATGGGTATCCAAAAATTATTTTGTATTTTTAAACCCATAATTCCGCTTCTTCCAAATGGCCTTCATTCGACGCTGGTAAAAAACGTGGGACTAGAATGACCCGAAGTTGAGAAAAAATGGGACCCAAGAACTACACGTCTTCGCTCGCAATCAAGACCACGTGTACAACTCTCAAGTGGGTATCTAAATATGATTTCATATTTGCAAATGAAGAAATTTTGTTTAAAAAAATGAACTTCATTCGGGGTTAACCAGAAAAAACCCTAAAACGATACGAATTTGATCGAAATGGGCCAAAGAATGCCTCAACGTTACGAGCGCGCGAGAACCCACTTACATCTCTCAAATGGGTATCCAAAAAGTATTTTGTATTTTTAAACTCATAATTCCACTTCTTCCAAATAGCCTTCATTCGAGGCTAGTCAAGAACTTGGGACTAGAATGACCCGAATTTGCGAGAAAAGGGGGCTCAAGAACTACACGTCTTGGCCTCGCAATCAAGACCTCGTGTACAACTCTCAAATGGGTATCAAAAAATTATTTTGTATTTTTAAACCCATAATTCCATTTCTTCCAAATAGCCTTCATTCGGGGCTGGTCAAACTTGGGCCTGGAATGACTCGAAGTTGAGAAAAAGTGGCCCAAGAACTACACGTCTTTGCTCGCAATTAGGACCAAGTGTACAACTCTCAAATGGGTATCCAAATATGATTTCATATTTGCAAATGAAGAATTTTGCTTTTCAAAAATCACCTTCATTTGGGTTTAACTAGAATAAACCCTAAAACGATATGAATTTGATGGAAATGGGCCAAAGAATGCCTCAACGTTGCGAAATCTCGGGAACACGCCTATATCTCTCAAATGGGTATCAAAAAATTATTTTATATTTTTACACCCATAATTCCATTTCTTTCAAATAGTCTTCGTTCGAGGCTAGACAATCTTGGGCCTAGAAAGACCCGAAGCTGAGAAAAAGGGGCCCAAGAACTACACGTCTTTTCTCGCAATCAAGACCACATGTACAAATCTCAAATGTGTATCCAAATATGATTTAATATTTGCAAATGAAGAATTTTTCTTTTCAAAAATCACCTTCATTCGGGGTTAACCATAACCGCCCCTAAAACAATATGAATTTGATCGAAATGGGAAAAAGAATGCCTCAACGTTACGAGCGCTCAAGAACCCACTTGCATCTCTCAAATGGGTATCAAAAAATTATTTTCTATTTTTAAACCCATAATTCCACTTCTTCCAAATAGTCTTCGTTCGAGCTTGGTCAAACTTGGGCCTAGAATGACTCGAAGTTGAGAAAAAGGGGCCCAAGAACTACACATCTTCTCTCGCAATTGGGACTATGTGTACAACTCTCAAATGGGTATCAGAATATGATTTCAGATTTGCAAATGAAGAATTTGTCTTTTCAAAAATCGCCTTCATTCGAGGTTAACAAAAATCAACCCTAAAACGATACGAATTTGAACGAAATGGGCCAAAGAATGCCTGAACGTTACGAGCGCTCAGGAACCCACTTGTATGTCTCAAATGGTTATCCAAAAATTATTTTGTATTTTTAAACCCATAATTCCACTTCTTCCAAATAGCCTTCATTCGAGGTTGGTAAAAAACTTGGGACTAGAATGACCCGAAGTTGAGAAAAAAGGGGGCCCAAGAACTACACGTCTTCGCTCGCAATCAAGACCACATGAACAACTCTCAAATGGGTATCTAAATATGGTTTCATGTTTGCAAATAAAGAAATTTTCTTAAAAAAATCAACTTCATTTGGGGTTAACCAGAAGCAACCCTAAAACGATACGAATTTGATTGAAATGGGCCAAAGAATGCCTCAACGTTACGAGCGCACGACAAACCACTTACATCTCTCAAATGGGTATCCAAAAATTATTTTTTATTTTTAAACCCATAATTCCACTTCTTCCAAATAACCTTCATTCGAGGCTGGTCAAAAACTTGGGACTAGAATGACCCGAAGTTGAGAAAAAAGGGGACCCAAGAACTACACGTCTTCGCTCGCAATCGAGACCTCGTGTACAACTCTCAAATGGGTATCCAAATATGATTTCATATTTGCAAATGAAGAAATTTGCTTTGAAAAAATAAACTTCATTCGATGTTAACCAGAATCAACCCTAAAACGATACGAATTTGATTGAAATGGGCCAAAGAATGCCTCAACGTTGCGAGCGCACGAGAACCCACTTACATCTCTCAAATGGGTATCAAAAAATTATTTTGTATTTTTAAAACCATAATTCCACTTCTTCCAAATAGTCTTCGTTCGAGGCTGGTCAAACTTGGGCCTAAAATGACCCGAAGTTGAGAAAAAGGGGTCCAAGAACTACACGTCTTCTCCCGCAATCGGGACCACGTGTACAACTCTCAAATGGGTATCCAAATATGATTTCAGATTTGCAAATGAAGAATTTGTCTTTTCAAAAATCACCTTCATTCGGGGTTAACCAGAATCAACCCGAAAACGATACGAATTTGATTGAAATGGACCAAAGAATGCCTCAACGTTACGAGTGCTCGGGAACCTACTTGTATTTTTAAACCCATAATTCCACTTCTTCCAAATAGCCTTCATTCGAGGCTGGTAAAAAACTTGGGACTAGAATGACCCAAAGTTGCGAAAAAAGGGGGCCCAAGAACTACATGTCTTACCTCACAATCAAGACCTCGTGTACAACTCTCAAATGGGTATCCAAAAATGATTTCATATTTGCAAATGAAGAAATTTTCTTTAAAAAAATCAACTTCATTCGGGGTTAACCAAAAGCAACACTAAAACGATACAAATTTGATCGAAATGGTTCAAATAATGCTTAAACGTTACAAGCGCACGAGAACCCACTTACATCTCTCAAAAGGGTATCAAAAAATTATTTTGTATTTTTAAACCCATGAAGAATTTGTGTTTTCAAAAATCACCTTCATTCGGGGTTAACCAGAATAAACCCTAAACCAATACGAATTTGATCGAAAATGGCCAAATAATGCCTCAATGTTGCGAGAGCTCGGGAACCCACCTATATCTCTCAAATAGGTATCAAAATATTATTTTATATTTTTAAACCCATAACTCCACTTCTTCCAAATAGCCTTCATTCGAGGTTGGTCAAACTTGGGCCTAATACGACCCAAAGTTGATAAAAAGGGGCCTAAGAACTACACATATTCGCTCATAATCGGGACCACGTGTACAACTCTCAAATGTGTATCCAAATATGATTTAATATTTGCAAATGAAGAATTTTGTTTTTCAAAAATCACCTTTATTTGAGGCAAACCAGAATCGACCCTAAAACGATATGAATTTGATCGAAATGGGAAAAAGAATTCCTCAACATTACGAGCACTCGGGAACCCACTTGCATCTCTCAAATGGAAATCAAAAAAATATTTTGTATTTTTAAACCCATAATTCCACTTCTTCCAAATAGTCTTCATTTGGAGCTGGTAAAACTTGGGCCTAGAATGACCCGAAGTTGAGAAAAAGAGGCCCAAGAACTACACGTCTTCTCTCGCAATTGGGACCATGCGTACAACTCTCAAATGGGTATCAGGATATCTTTTCAGATTTGCAAATGAAGAATTTGTCTTTTCAAAAATCACCTTCATTCGGGGTTAACAAAAATCAACCCTAAAATGATACGAATTTGATTGAAATGGGCCAAAGAATGCCTCAACGTTACGAGCGCTCGGGAACCCACTTGTATGTCTCAAATGGTTATCCAAAAATTATTTTGTATTTTTAAACCCATAATTCTACTTCTTCCAAATAGCCTTCATTCGAGGTTCGTAAAAAACTTGGGACTAGAATGACCCGAAGTTGACAAAAAAGGGGGCCCAAGAAATACATGTCTTCGCTCGCAATCAAGACCACGTGTACAACTCTCAAATGGGTATCTAAATATGATTTCATATTTGCAAATGAAGAAATTTGCTTTCAAAAAATCAACTTCATTCGGGGTTAACCAGAATCAACCCTAAAACTATACGAAATTGATCAAAATGGGCCAAAGAATGTCTCAACGTTACGAGCACATGAGAACCCACTTACATCTCTCAAATGGGTATCAAAAAATTATTTTTTATTTTTAAACCCATAATTCCACTTCTTCCAAATAGCCTTCATTCGAGGCTGGTCAAAAACTTGGGACTAGAATGACCCGAAGTTGAGAAAAAAGGGGTCCCAAGAACTACACGTCTTCTCTCGCAATCGAGACCTCGTGTACAAATCTCAAATGGGTATCCAAATATGATTTCACATTTGCAAATGAAGAAATTTGCTTTAAAAAAATCAACTTCATTCGGGGTTAACCAGAATCAACCCTAAAACGATACGAATTTGATCGAAATGGGCCAAATAATGCCTCAACGTTACGAGCACACGAGAACCCACTTACATCTCTCAAATGTGTATCAAAAAATTATTTTGTATTTTTAAACCCATAATTCCACTTCTTCCAAATAGCCTTCATTTGGGGTTGGTCAAACTTGGGCCTAGAATGACCCGAAGTTGAGAAAAAGGGGCCCAAGAACTACACGTCTTCGCTTGCAATTAGGACCACGTGTACAACTCTCAAATGGGTATCCAAATATGATTTCATATTTGCAAATGAATAATTTTAATTTTCAAAAATCACCTTCATTCGGGGTTAACAAGAATTGACCCTAAAACGATACGAGTTTGATTGAAATGGGCAATAGAATGCCTCAACGTTACGAGCACTCGGGAACCCACTTGCATCTCTAAAATGGGTATCAAAAAATTATTTTGTATTTTTAAACCCATAATTCCACTTCTTCCAAATAGTTTTCGTTTGAGGCTGGTCAAACTTGGGCCTAGAATGTCCCGAAGTTGAGAAAAAGGGGCCCAAGAACTACACGTCTTCTCCCACAATCGAGACCACGTGTACAACTCTCAAATGGGTATCCAAATATGATGTCAGATTTGCAAATGAAGAATTTGTGTTTTCAAAAATCACCTTCATTCAGGGTTAACCAGAATCAACCTAAAAACGATACAAATTTGATCGAAATGGACCAAAGAATGCCTCAATGTTACGAGCGCTCGGGAACCCACTTGTATGTATCAAATGGGTATCCAAAAATTATTTTGTATTTTTAAACCCATAATTCCACTTCTTCCAAATGGCCTTCATTCGACACTGGTAAAAAATGTGGGACTAGAATGACCCGAAGTTGAGAAAAAAGGGGGCCCAAGAACTACACGTCTTCGCTTGCAATCAAGACCACGTGTACAACTCTCAAATGGGTATCTAAATATGATTTCATATTTGCAAATGAAGAAATTTTCTTTAAAAAAATCAACTTCATTCGGGGTTAACCAGAAAAAACCCTAAAACGATATGAATTTGATCGAAATGGGCCAAAGAATGTCTCAACGTTACAAGTGCACGAGAACCCACTTACATCTCTCAAATGGGTATCCAAAAATTATTTTGTATTTTTAAACCCATAATTCCACTTCTTCCAAATAGCCTTCATTCGAGGCTGTTAAAAAACTTGGGACTAGAATGACTCGAAGTTGCAAAAAAAGGGGGCCCAAAAACTACACGTCTTCACTCGCAATCAAGACCTCGTGTACAACTCTCAAATGGGTATCCAAAAATGATTTCATATTTGCAAATGAAGAAATTTTCTTTTAAAAAATCAACTTCATTCGAGATTAACCAGAATCAACCCTAAAACGATACGAATTTGATCGAAATGGGCCAAAGAATGCCTCAACCTTACGAGCTCTCGGGAACTCACTTGCATCTCTCAAATGTGTATCAAAAAAATATTTTATATTTTTAAACCCATAGTTCAACTTCTTCCAAATACCCTTCATTCCAGGCTAGTCAAACTTGGGCCTAGAATGACCTGAATATGAGAAAAAACGGCCCAAGAACTACACGACTTCGCTCGCAATCAAGACCACGTTTACAAATCTCAAAATGGGTATCCAAATATGATTTCATATTTGCAAATGAATAATTTTTCTTTTCAAATATCACCTTCATTCGAGTTTAACCAGAATCAACCCTAAAACGATATGAATTTGATCTAAATGGGCCAAACAATGCCTCAACGTTGCAAGATCTCGGGAACACACCTATATCTCTCAAATGGGTATCAAAAAATTATTTTATATTTTTAAACCCATAATTCCATTTCTTCCAAATAGTCTTCCTTCAAGTCTAGACAAACTTGGGTCTAGAATGACCCGAAGCTGAGAAAAAGGGGCCCAAGAACTACACGTCTTCGCTCGCAATAAGGACCACGTGTACAACTCTCATATGTGTTTCCAAATATGATTTAATATTTTCAAATGAAGAATTTTTCTTTTCAAAAATCACCTTCATTCAGGGTTAACCATAATCGCCCCTAAAACAATATGAATTTGATCGAAATGGGAAAAAGAATGCCTCAACATTACGAGCGCTCGAGAACCCACTTGCATCTCTCAAATGGGTATCAAAAAATTATTTTATATTTTTAAACCCATAATTCCACTTCTTCCAAATAGTCTTCGTTCGAGGCTGGTCAAACTTGGGCCTAGAATGACTTGAAGTTGAGAAAAAGGAGCCTAACAACTACACGTCTTCTTTCACAATCAGGACCACGTGTACAACTCTCAAATGGGTATCAAAATATGATTTCAGATTTGCAAATGAAGAATTTGTCTTTTCAAAAATCACCTTCATTCGGGGTTAACAAAAATCAACCCTAAAATGATACGAATTTGATCGAAATGCGCCAAAAAATGCCTCAACATTACGAGCGCTCGGGAACCGACTTGTATGTCTCAAATGGTTATCCAAAAATTATTTTTTATTTTTAAACCCATAATTCCACTTCTTCCAAATAGCCTTCATTCGAGGTTCGTAAAAAACTTGGGACTAGAATGACCCGAAGTTGACAAAAAAGGGGGCCCAAAAACTACACGCCTTCTCTCGCAATCAAGACCACATGTACAACTCTCAAATGGGTATCTAAATATGATTTCATATTTGCAAATGAAGAAATTTTCTTTAAAAAAATCAACTTCATTCGGGGTTAACCAGAATCAACCCTAAAACGATACGAATTTGATCAAAATGGGAGAAAGAATGACTCAACGTTACGAGCGCATGAGAACCCACTTACATCTCTCAAATGGGTTCCAAAAATTATTTTTTATTTTTAAACCCATAATTCCACTTCTTCCAAATAGCCTTCATTCGAGGCTGGTCAAAAAGTTGGGACTAGAATGACCCGAAGTTGAGAAAAAAGGGGGCCCAAGAACTACACGTCTTTGTTCGCAATCGAGACCTCGTGTACAACTCTCAAATGGGTATCCTCAGTGGCTTCATCAACAACGTTTTTGTTTTCCATCAGCAAAGTGTCCTTGTGATATGGTAAGTTTTGGGAATTGGCTCATCCCAAGTGTCATGCAAATCCCATGGTGTCATAATTCCATTTTTATGAAATGACACCTTAATGGAGCTACTAGAAGAGCTCAAGGCTCATCTAAGATGGAGAAGGTATCTTCCTTCAATGGATTCACCATATAAACTTATATGAAGTTCATCAAAAGTTTATGAGAGGGTAATTCCCTTAATGGAGTTTCCAGGAAAGATTGGGTTAAAAGGATTTGAGGGAAAATCTTGCCAAATGTCATTTTGGGCTCAGAAGGGATCAAAAATCCTCCCCTGCAATGATGCCAAAATTTTTATCGCACAATTTGTAGTTAGGGAAAATCCCAACCCAAAAACCAAATGTGTGACAACTGGGGACACCTATCACTATCACCTCAATAGATATCCCCCTCGTTTTAGTGATGGACAAGTCCAACACAAGGGAGGATTCATGGGTGACCTCAAGGGGATAAAGGGGAGAAATAATGAAGGTGGAAAAGGCCCCTCTTTTGGTCACTTGAACAAGGTGGCTAAGGCTTCTTGAAGAAAGTCTTGGGAAAGAAATGATGAAAACTTGGTGAGAACTTGCAAAAAACACATTAGGACACAAAACCCAAAGCCAAATATTGCAAAATAAGCCATTAACCACTAAGGACTCAGAAATCTATGCTTCTTGTCCTAAAAACAAAGTATAAAGTAATTTTATAAAGAAATGAATAAGTTGTAACAATTGCATGAAAAAACTGTCAAAATTTGTTATAAATGACATAAAATGAAATCCAACAAATAGTAGGTAATGATCAAGCTTTTAAGCATTAATTTTGATGGTTATATTGGCTGCTACACAAGTGTTATCAACAATTAGTAAATTTTAACATCATCAATATTTAACCACAAAAATCAACAAATGAATGGATCAAATTGATACTCTTGGCAAGTACTTTAATGTTCAATAGCTAAACAATTTTTTATGTGGTTAAATTGTGAGAAAAATAAGAGAGAGTAGTAAATGGAGTAACCCTAATTTTTGTATGTTTCTTTTTATTACAATAGTATGCAAATATCCTCCAACTAAGATGTCTTTGCTAGGGAGACTAGCTTATGATGAGTGCAATCAAGCCAAATTAGAACGATTTCAAAATGAGCTTATTTCATGTATTTCAATGCAACAATTTATGTCTTCCAATGCAATTAAAACAATTTATCCTTGGGAAATGGAGTCA
>ML819690.1:95533-110163 GCA_009831015.1 Picea engelmannii | reverse complement strand
TTTGTGATGGATAAGAGACTAGATTTACATGAAAATCCCTTTCAACACCTCCATAGCATTTACAAGGATCAAGATCATTATCATCATATATAAGAATAGTGCTAAGAGATTCCAAACAAATCATAGAAAAATTTTGTTCATCACCATCACTGGTATGTCCATCAAAAATAGGTTGTCCATAACAAACCTTTGACTCTTTACATTCATAATGTCTTGTTTCATGATTCATTCTAACAACAAAGTATTTGTTACCAAAGTGTTTGTCGACAATAAGATGCTCTTGGTCAATGCTTGAGATAGTGACTTGCTCAGAGGCAAGGTTGTCAAAGATACCTTCTTCGAGGACTAAATCATCCACTGTCGTTTCTTCATGGGGCCAACAAATAAAATATGCCTCATGTTCAGAGTTGACATGATGTTGACTTAAAATCCTGCCACAAGCTCGGAGGTTCTCCTTCACTTCTTCATTATCCATGAATAATTGTGATAAAGATGTAGATTTTCTTTACCTAAGATAAAAAACAAGGTCAGAGTATTGAGACACTATGCAATACACCATGGCAACAGTCTCAGAAGGTTTAATTTCCAAGGGCAGGTTGCAATACAAGTTGTGAAACCTTCGATTAAAAGCAGATAGAACTTCATGTTTTCCTCTTCTCAAAGTAGTGAACTCATTTAGGTACTGATCAAATGACTTTCTCTCTCCCCAGTATTTTAAAAAGATATCATATAGTTCATCGCATGAACCAATGGAAGCAACTTATATATTCTTCAACCACAAGGCAACATCTCCAATCAAAGATTTAGAGAAAAGCCTCATGATAATATCTTCATGCAAGATTTCCATATTATCGATGAAGTCTTGAAAGGCTGACATATGCTCTTCTCCTGTAGTGTTATCTTTTCCAGAAAAAGTGGGTAGGTAGTCTACAAATCCGAGAGGGTAAGGATGAAGAAAGGATGGCAGCTTTAGAAGTACAAACATATTTTCCCTAACCTTAAACTAGAAGTCAATGGGCTGCTAAATAGTAGAAAGTTGTTGGTAAATGTCAAAGGAGTTGGAAGTATGAACTGAATTAGTTTTATTATTTGCAAAAGGACAATAATCATTTGGTGCATGTTGAATTTCAACAGGCTGGTTATTAATAGCAGAGGGAATGGTAGAAGGTAATAAATCAACTTTGAAATCTAGAGAGGGGAGATAATCGTAAGGTTCAGATTGATTGAAAAAGTGTTTATGATAGATCCAACATTAATTACAGATCCAACAATATCTACAAAATTTCAAATAAATATCCCTAAACTAAAAGTGTTTATCACAGATCCAACACTATTTACAGATCCAACAATATCTACAAAATTTCAAATAAATATACCTAAACTAAAAAATATGACAAAGTAAAAATTTAACACATTTAGACTACATACTAACCTACCATGCTTATACATACCATCAACGTGCTTCTGCTGCTGCAGCACCAACGACGCGACATGACGTGTTTCTGCAAATAGTTATATATAGTTGTAATGTTTTTCACCATAGACTTCAGTTTTTGTTTCTCCTCACCTACGCGATTTATCTCTGCCACAGTTACCGTCACCTTAGTCTTTTGACCTTGCATCTCTTCAATGTCTACTATCTAATATTGTATTCGGAGTGTGGAGGATAGGGAGCCGAGTAGTGTATCCCTTACGCCTCGTGTGATGTATCTATAGATTGATATGGTTACCGAATACAAGGGAGAACGCACGCCCGTTCCAGAAGCAGTCAAGGCAGCCTTTTGCTGCCATTGATGACTTAAACAAAGGATTGGGATTTCTAACGTTGAATGTTGTGTCTGTCTCATTGAATAAATCTGATAGTGGATATTTTGTTGGAGAACTGGTTTTGGGTAATAAGAAGAAGATTTCAACTAGTTTTTTTTTAAATTTGATTTGATAGAAAATGTATTAATATAAACATAAAAAAAAAATTCAACTCATATTAAAATTTTCTTTCTTCTCATTTTTAAGATGATACCCAAAGTAAATTCTAAAATCATTTTTTACTTATTTCATCTTTCTTCAATTATAAAAGATACTCTTACACAGTTTATCACTGAAGTCACCTCAAAATAACTTCTACTGAGAGTGACTGAAGTCACCTCAAAATAACTTCTACTGAGAGTGAAATGTGTCTGAGTGTGTGTGCTTATTGTGATGCTAGCTCACCTATTATGGTATTGACATTGTTAGGGATTTGGTTAATAGTCCATGGCTACATGATTATCAAGTTGGAACAAAATAATTGATAGCCTGGTTCTAGAATTTGAATTTGAAAATTATTTTCTAAGGTGATATGCACCATGAACGAAATCAATGATGGACAGTGTGTCTTTTTCATCCTGTCATTGGGATTGTGAATAGTATGGTATCCATCGGACAAAAGAAGATGATATATTACCAATCATTAACTCACTACATAGTACATTAATTTCTTTACTCACTTAGAATTGCATATTTTGTTGGATATTTTGAATAGTGGATATCATTAAGTCACTAAATCTGATAGTGGATATTTTGTTGGAGGCCCTGGTTTTGGGTAATAACAAACTATTTTTTTTTTTCAATTAGATTTGATTGAAAGTGTATTAATATAAATTTATTTTTACTTTCAAGTTATATTAAGTATTTCCTCTCATTTTCAGGAAATGATGATACCCATAGTAAACACTAAAATCATTTTTTATTTATTTCATTTTTCTTTTTTCTTCAATAATAAAAGATACTCTTACACATTTTACTTTAAAATCATTTTTTACTTATTTCATTTTTCTTAAATTATGAAAGATACTCTTACACAGTTTATCAGTGAAGTCACCTCAAAACAACGTCTATTGAAGTCACCTCAAAATAACTTCTATTGAGAGTGAAATGTGTGTTTCATTTTTCTTAAATTATGAAAGATACTCTTACACAGTTTATCATTGAAGTCACCTCAAAACAGCTTCTATTGAAGTCACCTCAAGATAACTTCTATTGAGAGTGAAATGTGTGTGTGCTTATTGTGATGCTAGCTCATCTATCATGGTATTGACATTGTTATGCATTTGGTTAATAGGCCATAGCTATATGATCATCAAGTTGGAACAAAAGAATTGATAGAGTAATTTTAGAATTTGAATTTGAAAATTATTTTTTAAGATGATATGCATCATGCAGTAAGTCAATAATAAACATTGTGTCTTTTTCATCCAATGAAATGATGAATAATATGATATTCATTTAATAAAAAAAAAATGATACACTACCAATCATTAACTCACACTCACTACATGGTACATTAATTTCTTTACTCATTTATCATAGTATTAGTATGCATTTGATCAATAATAATCTTTAGCCATCACCACTAAACCCACAAAACCATGAAGTTAAAACAATACAATACAAAACTTGATTATAGAATAAACGATCATTTTCTATGCCTGTATGCTATAGGTTAAAGAGACGACACATGGTTTCTTAACTAGTATACCATATTTAATTATTTTTTATTGAAAAATTATATGTAATTAAGATTAATATGGTATTAACACTTTTAAAATTAAAAGATATTTACTTTCCTTAAATTTAGTATTTTGACATTTTTGAAAAACTAATTAATAAATTGTACTTCTAAAACGTGTTATATTCTTACAAGCTGAAAAGTGTTATATCCTTAAGAGGATTCAATTTTTGCAGCCGGTAAAGCCATGTAATTTTGGAAACAATGGACTTCATAGCTTCACAACCAAGTATAAGTCTTATTGACTTAATAGATCTGATTTGCAACTATTGACTTTTGGGTGCTCCAACTTGACACAAGTGGATTTCAAACAACCATAATTCTTATGGACTCTAACCAATAATAGATATGATTTGCAATGCACCTCACACGATTGACTTTCTAGTGCTCAAATTTGAAACGTGTGTAAAATAACATTCGATATCTGATTTGGAAATCCTAGCTGTCAACTCTATGGCTCGACCCGGTCGGTCGTGTGCAATTGCAAAGTCAATCTGGATATTTCATATTTGAATCGTGTGTAAAATAACTTTCGATATCTGATTTGGAAAACCCAGTTGTCAACTCTATGACTCGACCCGGTCGGTCGTGTGCAATTGCAAAGTCAATCTGGATATTTCATGACAGGCGCGCAATCGTCACAGTGCACCGTCCATGGATGCTTCTGCGGTGACGCCACCGACGAACGGTCTGAACGACATTTTCGGCGAGGAATCATCAGTGACGTCAGGCTAAAAAGCTTATTCAAACTTCCTGTCCACCATCAGATTTCTTTTCTGGAATGAGACGCACACATTCAAAGTCTCGACGGTCGTGCGGGATTCGAAAATTTCGAGCAGGTTCAGAGATGCGCCCAAGACCCGACGATTGTAGTAACAATCTACGAAGGCGAACACACTCATTCTCCGAGTCCTCTGGCTATCGCTGCTATGCACGCTGGCTCGTCCAACCAGCTCATTGGTGAGGGGATGAATACAGAAAATTTCTTTGCAGACAACCAATGTATCCCCTGCATTGCTCGAGTATCGACCTCGAGCACATTTCCCACAATCACTCTCGACCTCACAGACAACCGACCCAGTCGACCAGGATTACGGTTGCAGCCTCCACATTTAGCAGACAGCTTCCAACACTCCACTCTGTTGTCTAGGGATATGGGCCAGGTATTGGATCAGAATGAATTGGGTAATTATTCTTCAGTCATGCAGGATTATGTACCTTCTGTAAAGGCGGATCCTCTGCAGCTCTGTCTGTAGCCATAGACAGTTCTCTGCTCGAGTTGGGTGATCCAGTCAAGGGAATGATGCCTAAATTCCCTCCTGCAAGGCAATGCGCGAATGGTTCAAATTCAGAAAGCATTTGCGTAGACTAGTGTACTCTGCAATCGTTATGTTCGGAATCTGTCCTGAATGGTTCAAAACGGTTCTTCGAATTGTTAAAAGAATGTAGCCGGAGGGACACACAAACCAACGATTGAGGAGTAAGGCTGAATCCATGGATGAGAGTGAAGCGAACCGATTGTGGTGTCGGTGAACTCAGGAGAGCTACAAGGCATTCATGTCGAAACCGTACATCGATTCTATTATACCGCTACTTCGTCCACTGTCCGTCGGTGCCAAATGTTTCAAGGAAAGTGCGGAGAAAAACGTTTCAAACTGCTGTTTGCTGGAGTTTGAAGACTAAGTCGATACTACAGAGTTTGAAGACCATGTTTCAGTATGTACTACAGAGTTATGTTTATTAATTTGAACTTCAGTTGATGAAGTTCATCACGAGATATAATTCACCGTCTCTTCAGTGGTATTTTGTAATGGTAATTTCGTCTTCAATAAATTGATTCTTTCCACGGAATTCAATCAAGTGACTTAGCATGAGATACAATTACTTTTCACCAAAATTAATTAAGTTTTAATTAAAGTGACCTCACACATATAATAAGAATGAATAGAATGGTCTTCATACTTCAGGTGAGGAGGAGGATTTATCCCCTTCCAGTCATGTACAGAGACCTAGGTGGATATTGCATACATTGAAGGATGTTGGTGAGACTGGTATTATGAGTGTAGTCAAAGAGAGCATGGCTGGTATTATGAGTGTAGTCAAAGAGAGCATGGCTCCAAAGAAGTTTATGAACTATATGGAATTTATGAGTAGCATCATTGATGTCAATCTTTTCAGTTTTGACGAAGCAATAGATTAGCAGGTATGGCAGGGTGCCATGATAAACGAGTAGACCTCTATTATGAGGAATGATGTTTGAGCCATAGTGTCGAGATTGGAGGGGAAGTCAGTTGTGATTTCCAGTTGGCTCTACAAGATCAAGCATGTTTCAGATGTAGCATTGAGAATTTCAAGGCGAGTTTTGTGGTGATAGGGTTTTTCGAGAAAGAGGGAGTGGAATACAATGATACTTTTTCTCCAATTGCTAGGTATGATTCTATTTGTGCTGTTATTTCTATTGCTTTAATTATGAGGTGGAGGATACATCATATGGATGTGAAAACAACTTTCCTCAACAAGATCATCGAGGAGGAAGTACACATAGAAAAACCTCAAGTATTTGAGGTATATGAGAGGGATTCTCATGTGTGTAGGATTAAGAAAGATTTGTATGGACTCAAATAGACACCCAAGGCATGATATTCCATGATTGATGAATTCTTACGAAGTATGGGCTTTACCAAGAGTGAGTTGGATCATAACTTGTACTTCATACTTGTTGGGGAAGATCCACTCATCTTGGTTCTTTACGTTGATGATATGTTTCTCACAGGTGGAGAGGAGATTATTGCAGGGTGCAAAGTGGATTTATCTAGTGAGTTCGAGATGAAGGAAATCAGCTTGATGCATTATTAGGGTTAGAGGTATGCCATGTGTTAGGAGAGAGATTACTTGGTCAAGCGAAGTATGAAGTAGAGTTCTTGAGGAGATTCAAGATGGAGGACTTTAGACCAATGGCTACACCTATGGTTACCAGTCTGAAGAAGGTCATCACTTCAGTTTCAGAGTTGGTGGATCCCAGGATATACAAGCAGATGATAGGGTCCTTGATGTATTTGGTCAACATGAGACCATATATATGTTTTGTCATGAACACCTTGAGTCAATTCATGGTGGAGCCAAGGCAGGTGCATTGGATAGCAACGAAACATGTGCTTAGGTACTTGAGAGGTATAATGGAGTATGGATTGAGGTATCTTGGAGGAGATGGAGTGGAGTTGCATGGATATATAAACTCAGATTGGGAAGGGAGTGCAGTAGAAAGAAAGAGCACCTCGAAGTGTTGCGTCAGATTGGGATCAACTACAGGGTCTTCAATTAGTGAACCTAATATAAAGCACCTACATACGTGGGATATTAAAAAATACCCTTAATTTCATTAGATATTGATAAATACCTCCAAAAATCCTTTTGTTTAACCCCCCTTCCAATACATATTTTCAATAAAAGAAAACCCTATTATATACCCCTTTTTATACCCTACAATACCTATAAACCCCTTGATACCCACATCCCTCCCCCCCCCCAATACCAACAATATATTGACTCTATTTTTCACAATTTTAAAACCCCCCTTTATGAATGAACGTGATAAGATATTGGTTAACAAGGTGAATCCCCTGTGGGATTACAAGTGAATACTTGGTTCAGTAGTAAGCGAACTTATATAAGACTTAGTTCATCAGAGGCAGAGTATATGGAAGTAAGTACGACTATTTGTGAATCCATTTGGCTTTGCAAATTGCTTACAGGTTTATTTAATCAAGAGTTGGAACCTATGGTGATATATTGTGATAATCAAAGTTGTATTAAATCTCAGAGAATCCAATATTACATGATAGATCCAAGCATATTGAGATTAGATAACACTTTATCTGGGATATGATCTAGAAGGGAGCAGTAAAGCTTCAGTATATTTTCACAAACGAGCAAGTTGCAGATATCTAACAAAACCCTTGAAGAAAGGGAAGTTTGTGTTCTTCAATGATAAACTTGGAGTGGTGCAGAATACCTTTCTCACTAAGAGGGAGTGTTGATGCATGGTAGCATTGGACATGTATTTACACACATGTATATGTGTCTAGATGTGTGGAAATCATTCAAAGCCTTCTATCTTTGACTTTCCTTTAATTAAAGGAATTATTAGAGTAAAGTGATTTTATTTATTAATTAATTGAGTTGTTTAAGGAAATGCTTAAAGTTAGCATTTTAATCTTAGCCATTGATCTCAAGTGAGGTGAGAAGTAATCGCAACCATCAATCACTTTGGAGATTAAGGTTAGATTATAACTCAAGATTATAAAAGCAAGGCCAGGGTAAATGCGAAGATATTTCACTTGAAAAAACTTTTGTTGAGAGAGTCAACACATAGAGGGTTGGATCACGAAGGAATAGAGGACTACATGATTCAAGGAGATATTATATAAGTGGAGAAGGACTTCCATTTAGAAATATGGTCAAGGAGAAGAGAGAATAGAGGCAGGTCTACGCAAGTGGGTTTCAGCAAAGCAAAGCCATAGGAAAAGGTTTTTCCATATGAAGTTTTTCATACAGTATTTATGTGCATGTACACAGGTCACCATGGAGATAAGCGTCTATACATGGGTTTGTAGAAGAAAAACTACATACACCTTAAAAAACGTGCATGTCTCGGTTGTACAATAGATTAGACTTTGCCAAGTTTTTATGGAGTTGTATTTCTCTCAGTGTGACATTATCCCTATTATGGGATCCTTCATTTTAGCATAACAAAATCATTCTCAACATTTGATGCAGGAGCATCACAAGCAAGCGCAAGTGGAGGACAGTTGGATATGCACCAGTGCACATTTTGAAGACGTTTTGAATTTTAAAAGATGAAACATTAATGTCATAGATGGAAGGATGTAATTTCCCTTAAATGTTTTGGGGATTTTAACACAGATCTTGAGTGTTTGATCTCATCTATCGGTTGTAGCCATTTAATGTAATGAATGTAAAGTAGATGTAGGATTTAATTCGATTAGATAGCTTGAGGTTGTAGGAGGGAAAACTAGAGAAAGCTCCCTCCTTATGTATTGTATTGTATCATTATTCTCATAGTAGTTAGAAGTTGTAGAGCAAGAGAGCATAAGAGAGTAGAGAAGAACAAAGATTATAGAAGTTGTATGAGCAGATATTTGTCATTATTGAATCCATGTACAGAAACACTTAAATTAATATAAGAATGCTTTGATCCAATTTCATGGTGTTGTTATGGTCATTGTTTGCATCTATTGAATGGTATGTTTACAGTTTGCTTATATACTATGTTTGCATTTGTTTCAATGCTGTGTGTATATCTGCGATTGCATGTTGAATGTATGAAGTCCATGAGAGGGAGAGTGTAAGTTTCAATTGTTTCTTTTCCTAAGAATTCCTACAAGGAGTGTAGTGAAAGTCCGGAAGGAGTGCGTTGACGATATTCTGAGTTTATCTCGGACAAGCTCAGGAGGGATGTCATTGTTCTTATACTAGTAGAAGTGAAAGTATAGCACAGAGCCATACAAGGTGTGCGCAGGCCAGTTGAGGTCTTAGAATTTTCCAACCCAAGTGAGTGGTCAAAGGATTTATGTCACAAGGAGTACACAGAGGTGGAAGACATCAGATAATCAACGATTATCATGAAGGTGACAAGGAGTACGCGCAAGAATTCCATAGAATCCTTGAGTTTGTAGAAAGAACCAAGCTCCGGAGGGATAGAGAATTCGAAGAGTTCGAAGGAAGGACGAGGTTTGGAGTCACCTCATAGAAATCAACCTCAGGAGGAAAGACACCGATTTGTTTGGCCAGGAACATCGAGAACCTGAACGGACAGTGGAAACTCTCAGAGGGAGAAACACTGATACCCGTGCACCGTTAGACCTAGTGGAATTGTCGGGGTGATAAAGGAGAGATTCTTTCAACAATCACAATCTCAAGATTGATAGCAACCATTAGATCCAAAGGAGAGAGAGCCGTTTATTTGGCGCTTTGAAATTTCGGCATTTCGAGAGTCGGAAGTGTAGAGGAAACAACTACCCGGAAGTCACGATACACGAAATCCCGACGTAATGTGGACCATCAGATTGTTGAAGGTTTGGGACCATTGATCTGTAGCGGAGAAATATCGCGATTTCGGCTATTGAGCAAAGGGAGAAAGCTACATTGCAAATCCCCGATATGCGAAATCCCGACGCGCCAAAAGTTGGGCCCTAGGTCGTAGTCGAGGGTCACATCAGTGAAGAGTTAAGGAAGGAGCTAGAGACCATTAGCCCATTTCAGAATTTCGAGACTTGGAAGATTCGGGGTGCCTTGTAATGGAATCCCTGACATCGCGAAACGTGACGTTCCCTTTTGGGTTTAATCCTATGGTCGCGCTACTAGTCACGTGGAGTGGAGGCTCGTGTTTAGTGCATGTTTGCGTAGGCGGAGTGTAGAAAAGGACCTGTGGTTATACGTGTTGAAGATTCTAGTTAGGAATCAAGGAGTCATTTCGGCTCAAAGGAAACTGAAGATCCATAGGCCGAGAGGTCAAGCGGACCCTGCTGAGGTGGGGGTCTGCGTCAGGTGGTATCAGAGCTAAAAACTTTTGTTTTTTGTGATTTGAATTTTGCGTGGACATATTGAAACAATGCCGCCAAGAAGACATCAAGAGAGAGTTATGCCTGATCCAATTGTGGAAAGGGAAATGAGAGAACTTCGTGCTCGATTGGATGCTATGGAGACAACACAAAGGCGAACACCTAATACTGGAGATATTAGTGAGGCCGAAAGTGAAAACGAAGAAGGAGTCGAAGAAGAAGTTGTAGCCGAAATTTTTTCAAGATAACGTTTATTCAAGGTTGTCGCAAGAATCAGTGCCAGAGACAAAATGGACATCCCGATGTATGAAGAAAACTTAGACGTTGAGGAGCTACTAGATTGGTTTAGAGCTCTGGATAAATATTTCAATTATGAATGTATCAAAGAGGACTTGAAAGTAAAGCACGTTGTCACTAGACTGAAAGAGCATGCAACACTGTGGTGGGATGAGCTACATGCTAACAAGTGTTGCAAAGGAAAACAAAGAATCGAAAGCTGGGATAGAATGGTAGCAAATATGAAAGCCAAATTCATACCTAGAGATTACCAAATCAATATGTTTTGAAGAATGCAGAATTTGAGACAAAAAGGGATGACAGTTAAGGAATACACGAAGATGTTTTACAGGATAAAAATTAGAGTTGGCACCATGAGAGTGATGATGGAAAGGTCGCCAGATATATGAATGGCCTAAGATATGAGATTCGGGATGAAATGAGCATGGTTAAAATCAGGAATGTAGAAGATGCTTATCAGATTGCTCTGAAAGCTCAAGAGAAATTGGCCCGAAAGCAAGGTCAAAGCGGTAGAGGTAGAAGTCAGAGTAGAGGCAAAACAGTTTCCCAAGACAGAGTAAAAAATCCCAAGGATGAAGAGAATAAACCTCATAACCTCCCAGAAAGGGGAGGAAGTTCACAAGGAAGAAAATATTCTGACATGAACACTTTTCCGTGAGCAAGAGGAAGAGGAAGAGGAAGAGGAAGTGAAATAAAGTGTTTTGTCTATGGAAAGATCAAACACAAATCGTGGGAATGTCCCGATAGAAAAAGAGATGGAGAAGGTGTTATCACTCCAAAAGTCACCCTAGACTGTAATCAGGTGAGCTTGGTAACATCAAAAGATTTGTAAATGTAAATGAGTTTTTAAAGGGTCAAATGGACAAAGACTCAAAATGATAATGTTCCAACTCAGAAAACAAGGCTAGCATGAACCAACAATCGAGGTCTTGACTAAATTCAATTAGTTAGTGAGAAAAAGTATGAAGAGAGGGAAGACTTTAGTGAGAGGAATGTAGAGGTTGCTGTAAACATCAGGTCTGCAATCAACCTAAGGAAGAAAAAGTCTTAACACAAGATCTTCTTGAGCTCATAACTTAAGGATACTAAAGAAATATCATGATAATATAATAATCAAACATACATCATAATATCACCACAACCATTCATGTGAATCATTCAAATCATGAACACTTTAGTATCAAAAGTAAATAAGCTGGAATAAGAAGTTGATTTCTATTAACCAAAGATGTCTCAAATAAAATACATAACCAGTTCACAATAATTTGATCAAGATATTACAATTCGGGAGCTTAAGCTCAACCATTCAAACCCCTTTTTTCCTCATTTGGAACATGGATTTATAATAAAAAGGAAAGGCCACAGCTAGAGGTGTGAGTTGGCCTTCCTCACATCAGATTCTCCAACAACATTTTTCAATTGAACAGATGTGCTAGGAGTTATAACCAAACTCCTATAAAAAAGGAAACATGTCAGTAACTGTTCCAACAATATTTAAATGGCACTTCCTCCCTTGATCTTCATTGATGCGCCTCCTTTTTCATGCCAAGTGTCCTGTAGAGGTGGTAAGTTGTTACCATACTGCCAACTACTATCTCATCCATTCTCCACATCATCAACCATCTAAAAGAGTAATGAATTCAAACTCCTTGATTCCAGGTGCCAATAGGTAGCGCCATTCCGGTGTATCTCTGCGCAAATTTCGTCTCTGCCAGAAATTCAACAACAAATTTAGGTAGCGCACTGTGGAATACACAACGCCCAAGAGAGTAGGTAGTGCCCAGGAGATTTGGCAGCGCACTGCACTCTGCACATCCATGCATGAAAACGGTGGAACGGGCAAGAAATTGGGAGCAACATCATATATATCATGGTTATATTTAGTTCTTCAACACCTGTATGCTTGATGTGTGGCTTGAGCTTGAGGCTTGACTCGTGGCCTAGATTTGACTTAGTTTGTGGCTTAGTATTTTGACATATATATTTGACTCATAGATTATGAATTAGGAACGTGATATTAACTCATAGCTTAGCTTAATGTAATGACTGGTGACTAGCATAAGAAATGGGCATGTGGCTTTATAAACTCTAGACTTAGGATAATGCAAAAGATTTATGCATAGAACTTTAGGTTTAGACTAGAGTTAAGCCACTTTAAAGCACACACTACCTCTTCTATCAAAGTCAATAAACTCATTTACTGAAAATGAAACTAAAATAAAACAGAGGGAAATCAACAAAATAAAGATTTAGGAAAAAATACTAAAAGTTGGTTTTTTGGTTATGTAGGTCAAAAAGACAAAGGCCAAAGGTGTTTGGAGAAAAATATTTATGAATTAAGACTCTTCCTAAATCAATAAGGAAATTGGAATTTATGAACTAGGGAAAATGATMAAAAAATATTTCGAAAGTTTAGCACAAGGATGCTAAAGATACTTAAAATTTCCATAAAAAATTGAGTGCTAACATTTGGCTCCAACTGTGATGGAGACCTCCCTGTGAGGCTCTAAGAACCTAGTAGTTCTAGTCACCTTATCCATTGGGCTATGGAGTCATCTGGCCTATGAAAACTGATCTCTGTACACCTTCAAAAACATGTCTTTATTCACACAAGCTAACCGCTACTTCTGCTTCAAACATAAAGATAAAGGAATGCTCGGGCAGTGAGCTTATTTCCTACCCTACTCTACTCTAACCAGTTGAACAACTTGCTCAGGTGAAAACAAACTTCCACCATAACCATTCAAAGTGTTTGGTAACCAAATTCTTCTCTTCACTGCAAATGATCCATAAAAAACATGGAAAGTGTGACAGTTGATTAAATTCATCCTTATGATCGCCAATATTACCTTCAAATGTTGATAAAAAGATTAAGTCTGCATGCTCCAAAGCATTTGAAAAGTGTAACTCTATGTACTCATCGACAAGGTCGTGAAACTGAAAGCAATGCTTGATTAGTTTATGGAAGGTTACCTTCATTGTTTCAAAGCTGCTAACAGTTTGTTTGATGTCTTCTACAGGCACACCTGATTGAATGACAGACACATAAATATGTGGGTCGAATAGTTGCTTCATAACTTGAGAATCACCTGTTGGTTGATTGTTTATCCTCTCTGCATATTCAGTGGGGATAGTTTGTTGCTCATACACATGGTTTTTATTAAGATAGGGTTGTTCATTTGTTTGTGATGGATAAGAGACTAGATTTACATGAAAATCCCTTTCAACACCTCCATAGCATTTACAAGGATCAAGATCATTATCATCATATATAAGAATAGTGTTAAGAGATTCCAAACAAATCATAGAAAACATGTGTTCATCAGCACTGGTATGTCCATCAAAAATAGGTTGTCCATAACAAACCTTTGACTCTTTACATTCATAATGTCTTGTTTCATGATTCTTTCTAACAACAAAGTATTCGTTACCAAAGTGTTTGTCGACAATAAGATGCTCTTGGTCAATGCTTGAGATAGTGATTTCCTCAGAGGTAAGGCTGTCAAAGATACCTTCTTCGAGGACCAAATCATCCACTGTCTTTTCTTCATAGGGCCAACAAATAAAATATGCCTCATGTTCAGAGTTGACATGATGTTGACTTAAAATCCTGCCACAAGCTCGGAGGTTCTCCTTCACTTCCTCATCATCCATGAATAACTGTGATAAAGATGTAGATTTTCTTTACCTAAGATAAAAAAACCAAGGTCAAAGTGTTGAGACACTATGCAATACACCATGGCAACAATCTCAGAAGGTTTAATTTCTATGGACAGGCTGCAATACAAGTTGTGAAACCTTCGATTAAAAGCAGATAAAACTTCATGTTTTCCTCTTCTCAAAGTAGTGAACTCATTTAGGTATTGATCAAATGACTTTCTCTCTCCCCGGTATTTTAAAAAGATATCATATAGTTCATCGCATGAACCAATGGAAGCAACTTCTATATTCTTCAACCACAAGGCAACATCTCCAATCAAATATTTAGAGAAAAGCTTCATGATAATATCTTCATGCAAGATTATCGATGAAGTCTTGAAAGGTTGACATATGCTCTTCTCCTGTAGTGTTATATTTTCCAGAAAAAGTGGGTAGCTAGTCTACAAATCCGAGAGGGTAAGGATGAAGAAAGGATGGCAGCTTTAGAGGTACAAACATATTTCCCCTAACCTTAAGCTAGAAGTCAATGGGCTGCTAAACAGTAG